>CATIWQ010099729.1:0-24455 GCA_949673415.1 Euphorbia schlechtendalii | reverse complement strand
CTATAATTTAAGTCATTTTTATACTTCATATAAAAGATTTCACGTGGTATGTAGTTATTTTTGGTGCAAATGCAGATACTAGGTAAATCTTGGGAGTAAAATGATCTAAAGTGGAATTCTATGTAAAAAGAGTGAAAAAGGAGCGAAAAGATGCATGGAACTTAAAGATTTGGCTTAGGATCGAAGCTGTCGAAGATCGATGAAGTTACAAGAAGAATTCAAAAGAAAAACACAATTCGCGATTGCGACTTGATACACATCAGAAGCAGAAAATTGTCAAACAAAGATTCACGGTCGCTACTTGGACTGTTTTTTGGTCAAATCTTCTTAACTACCAACCGCTAGATAAGATTGATTAACCGGCATCAACTACCAATGAAAAGACACTTATCAAAAGTTAACCAATCATGAATAGATGCCTATCCATTGTGGATAAGATTAAAGCTTCTCAACCAATCACAATGAAGTGATGAAATCTTTCGCCAATGGACACAACTCTTCGTTTGGATAGACGCAACCTTTGAACTCTATAAATAGGGCTCCAAACCTCACAAATTTCATGAAATTAGAATTAGAAAAAGTGAGAGATATAGTGTGTGGTAGATAGAAAGTGAAATTATTTAGTTTTCGCAATGTTCATAAGTTTTAGCGAGAAAATGCTTAAGTGATTCGAATCCTTGTTTCGATCACTAGATTTCTCTACATATTCGAGCTATTATTGTATAAGTGTACTTTCAAATCACTTATCAATAAAATTTTTCATTTTTCAACATACGTTTGTTCGATATTCACAAAGAATAGCATCCTAACGGAGGTTCTGTAGAATTCAAAGCAGATGCAAGAATTGCGAGAATTAATGACTCCCATTAAAGAGTGGATACTGTTTGATCAACTTTAGCTTTCACTTGCATACCTTATAACTTTGCTTTGATTTCTACTTATAATTTCTATTTCAAAGTTTATGATATGTCAATGTGTCATAATGCATATTTCATATTGAGTCTTTTATATTAATCAAGTTATATACCTTTGAGTTAACTTTAATAGTAGTTTCGGGGTTAACGAGATTGTGTATAATCACTGGATCTGTGATTTTAACGCTGTTTAGTGAGCCAACATTTTTGGAATGGTAACTTGCTAAATGTGGCTATGTGAGAGTGACCCGTACTAAGCATAGTAACATTGTTGTCCAGGTTTATATAATTGTCTTAATTCATTTGCACTAGATTTAGAAAAGTCATTTCATGTGTTGCTCTGTAGTGAATCATTGAACATCTGAGTGTCTAGAACCGATTATGTTAAATTTGCATACATATATCTATCCATTCTTCATTCTAATCCTCCCAACTAAAATCGAAAAATATTTTATTTTCTTTATTCCTTTTTTCTTGTTGATCTTTAGAGCTAGTCCTTCCCTGTGGGATCGATATCTTTTAAAACTACATCGTAACTGTATACTTGCAGTGGTCACCATTTTTCTATTTAGATAAGCAGTACTGACAACACCTATTCGTATTTTTAACTTATATCTTATCGGTAGGAAAGTGGGAGATAAGGTTTTTGGCTTCATTATTAAATAAAAAAAAATCCTAGGAGTTATTAGAGTCAAAAACTTGCGAACAATTACATCATGCACGCGCCTTGGTCTTTGCAAATGCGATTGAAGTGGCGATTCCTCCTTATATAGATGCATCTTCAATGTACGTCTATCATCACACCTTAGCCATGATTACCTTTACTTCTAAAGTGATGAAAATGACATTTACTTGTCCCCTAAGAACACTTTTGCCTATAAAAGGTCATCCCCTCTAAAGCGAAATTCATTTTTTCTCAAACTTCTCTCTAGAAAATCAACATGTCTTCTCAAAAGAAAATCACTCCTTCCTCCACCCCCAAAACCGGCTATAAACATAAAAGCACCACCAAAACAAGCCATGAAAAGCAGCCTATTCAAGTCCATGTCACCTCTCATAGTAGGGCTGATACTCCTCTCGCATCTAGCCCCCTTAACACTATCCCAACAAAGAAGATGTTAAGGAGACTCAAGTGGAGGACTAGATGTGGACTTCCCTGAAAACTCTCAAAATGTCACTGAGATCATTAGTGAGAATGAGCACACTCTAATTCCTCAATTTCCATATGCTAAGAGATATTCGTACACCAGAATTGCCAAAGTTGTTGTGAGAAAGAAAGTTGTCTATGCAAATGGTAAGACCTTCAATAACTTTGATCACCCTGATCTTTGTAGCATCTTCAAGCGCTATAAGGGAAGGGCTTGTATGCCTTACATATTTGCTTACACCGAGAATATGGAGACTATCAATATCCAATAGGTAGACCTCGCCGTGTTCACCACCATTTGTTGGCTCCCATCACTCTTCATCCCCTTCTTTGCCTATGAGGTGCTCGTTTGGGAGTTCTACGCTAAATTCTTCTTCAAATAGGACTATGAATGCTATGTCCAAGTTGGAGTCCTAAAGTTCTACCACCATGATAAAAACTTCAATTGGAGTCTTGATGATTTCAATTGAGCCCTTGGGAATCACGAAGACTTCCAACGAAATGTGTGATGTTCCTCCATCCAACTTCAAAGCTGTTGAGACCTACTTCACTCTCTATAATAATAAATCTAGAGTGACCACCTTGAAGTTAGGAGACTCCAAAGCTTACCACATCCACGAGCCCAACCTTTGTAACTACCATATTCTACTCGCCTTCAACTTTTTCAAGTCACCATAAGAGCTCCGAGACCATCAATGTGAAGGAGCTTAGCATTTTATGAAGCATTAATACTAATAAGAAGTTTCACTTGGGAGCATGACTTGCCAAGAAAAATCAGTTCAACGTTGGTCACGCTTATAACCCTCACATTTTAGGCGTTGTGATCTCAATGATCGCTCATGGGATGGAGCTTTGTGAGCAAACAAACTTTTGAGTAATCTTGAGGCGAGATCACTTTCTTTATATAGGAAAAATTGAGGCATATTTCCTTTATGGCTCAATCTCTACTTTTTGGGACATTTTTACTATTCGAGCTATGCCAAGGATTTCTTCCTATTTAACTCGATTTCAAAGATGGTAGTTACAAGGCATTGACGCAACATGGATGTGGTATAAACACGATATAAACATGGTTATTCCATGGTAGAAATATGACATTGACATGGTATAAGCATGTTGAGAACATAGAATAGCATGGCATGGACATGGTAGAAACACAATATAAGCATGGCATTTCCATGGTAGACACATGACATTGATATTGTTTAATCATGATATGAGCATGGTAGGAACATGATATAAGTGTAGTCGAGATGTCGGTGGGACACCTCTAGGGTATGTGGATCATAATTACTTCTAAGTGAAATATTCCATAGGTACCTCGAGAGATACAAATTGTATAAGAATAAACAAGATTCGATGTATGTTTTTGTGCTTGCATAAAAATTTGTAGTTACCATGTGATTTAGGACACTAAACATGATATGGTTCATACTACACATAACATATAGCATGACAAAACATTATACAGTTTATACCACACAGATTGTAAAAAGGGTTAATTTTTCCAACCATATCCCTCCAATCCTCCTTATTTCTCCGAAGCGATGATTAATTTAAGCTCCTATAACTAGGCATGACTCTAAAAATTTGACATCTATACGAGAATACAAAGTGCAATCTAATATTTTAATCATGTGAGTTGGGTAATTCCTTGGGGAATAAGTACTATGGATTACTTAATGTAGGATGACAGTCGAGATGTTGTATACCCCAAGTCCCATGAAGAGTATTGAGCATATGATATGACTATGAGTGGCTATTCATTGGGCACCCCGAAACCTCGTAAAGAGTTTAAGTAATAATTTCCTAAATAAGCTAGCTTACATAGGGAATCCTTTCCTAAATGCAAATAAATCTGACTACTGCAAATGAATATGATGCATTAAATAAAAAATATTGGATTAAATTTGGCTTAAATAATTTTCCATACTTTATCAAATCTTTTAAATTTGAAAAATAAAATTTAATGGTAAGAAATCCCTAGCAGAATTGCCATTGTGAGCGGGCGATCTCGATGTGAGATCACGATCCTTATTCGGGATAAATCGAGGCATATTTTCTTTTTAGGTCAATAGTTACTTTTAGCAAACTTTTACTATTTGGGACATACCAAGGATTTCTTTCCATTAAACTTGATTTCAAGAAAGGAAAGCTACTTAAGGTCATTAATTTAAAAGTTTTAAGAACCTAAATTCCCAAATCAAAATATGGAGTCGCCATATGGATCTGCTGTTTTAGGAAGATTCCAGTATAACACCATTTCCAAGGATAATTATATACCTTAAAACAAGAGATTCAGATTTGGACAAAGTTATTTATTCATTTTCAAGCCAATTTAAAATTACAAACAAAATTTTAACCAATATTCTTAACATAATACATCCATATTACCTATGATACATTTAAGAAATAGAAGTTGAGGAAAAGGATGTTATCTTAAACCTAATTTATCCTATATCAATTATCACATGACAATAATTAAATTGCAACCGCACAATTCAGCCAAATATTCATGCAAGAACTAATAGTGGGTGGGAACCAAAATCGATTGGGTGGGAACCAAAATCGATTCACGCAAAGCTGCAAAACAAAGGTTAAAACAACAAAAAGCAGCAAAATAGACATTATGTCCAGCAAGCGATCACGGTACCGTGATAAATGATTTCGGCACCAACATTGTGATCACGTGATCGAAATCAGCACAATATAACACAAAGTTATAGGCAGCACACATATTAAATTTTAGTTTGTTTTTTGTTCATGTTTCAGTTCTAAACCATTTTTTTTAACACATATTAAAACAAAAAAGAATAGTAAGTCTATGGGACTTATTTGGAAGCGACACACAACCCCATTTTAGATTAATTCCAATTCAAATCAATCCTTTTTACATACCTTTGTTTTCTAACACTTCTTTAAAGTAAAAATAATAACGAGAACAAAGCAATAGAAATAAAAGCATGTTTTTAAAGAAGAATAAGAAGAAGATGAATAAAGTTTCATATTTGTTTATACCTTTCAACTTTGAATTCAATTTTTCTTGATTCTCAAGTTAATTTCCCAAGAATTATTAAAGAACAATTAAAATGAAATGAGTTGGTGTTTTTGAATTGTTTAGGCTTTAAGAATTAAATTGAGCAACAGAGTGGAAATGAATAAAGAGAAAAATCAGTAAAATTCCTCTCGTTGTTGAAAACTTTTCTAAAAACTAGACAAAAATGATTCACAAAACTAGAAATAACAAGAAATAGAAATATTAGAGTTTCAACTTGTAAGAGAGTAGAAATTTTGGTCTTGAAATACTGAAATCCGAGCTCTATTTATAGAGTTTTAATTTCTAGTTCAGGTAAAAAATAAGAATCAACCGAGACAAAGAAACAAACTAACAATGATTGATTTTTTGCAGAAAAAAGTGATCTTCGTATCATGATTGATGATTTCGTGTATTGATTTTTGGGATTTTATAATAGGAATTTTTGGAGAAAGATGGTAAAAACTAATCAAGAAGAAATCGATCTCGGTACCGTGAATATTGATCATGGTACCGTGACCATTGAAGGAAGTATCATGATCAATAATCAAGGTACCCCTATCAATGCCTTAGTCAAAAATAAACTTTATCAAAAAGGCCAAAAAGGAACTCAATGCTCTTCTTTTAAGCTAAATTCGGGAACCAACGAAAAAATTAGATATTCGGAAATAATAAAGTATAAAATGAATTCTTTCATCATCAACTTTCGATGCTGCGAAAAATTTTTCTCACATTTTGCCTCTTGTAGGACATAAAAGACTAGGTTTTTATGATCGTGCAATAGAAGAACGAGAAAAAATGAGTAGGAATTATACCTAACTGTAGACATATCTTTGTTAATTTAGTTTATTGGAAAAAAAAAATTATCCCCTTCAATAAAAAATGGTTATGTGTTGATGTAGAGGACTAATTTTGACTTGGAAAAAGATATATGTTGGGGATGACTATAAGCTTGTTTTCCTTCGAAGAATTCTACAATTTAAGTATTCAAAACTCCACTGGGGATTTTTGCAATCTTGACTAGGTTCCCATTTTAGAAATTTTGCAATAGCTCCTCCATTGGGAAATTACATATTTGTGAGCACAAATATTCACAACCCCGAAAGTCAATGATGAAAGATTTTTATTTTTTATTTTGTTTAGCCGAATATTTTAGGTTCAAAGTCAATTGTTTGAATTTGTCTTCGAAACCTACCAAAAATCAAGCCCAAAACCTCAAAACCTATCAAATAAGCTTAGGGTACCGTGATCTACTGATCTTGGTACCGCCTTCATTATTCCGGTACTGAAACCAAAATTTCAGCTACTGGAATCACATAATTCCCCTTTAGTTGGTTGGCTTAAAGCCATTTTTCCTATTCTAAATCACTAGAAAAGGTAGTGAGACCACGAAATCGGTACCATAATCGATCTAAATAAAAAGAAATATTCGATCCATTTCCTTTTTTTGGGTTATTGATTTTTTAGCCAAAACAAAATCAATATAAATTGAAAAAAGACTTTATTTGTTTCATTTTTCCCGGGTGATTGATTTTTACCAAAATCGTACCCTTTACCTCTATAAATACGACTCAAATCTCTGTATTTTGGGTTAAACTTTTGATCTAGAAATTTGTAAGTTCTAAAAATCTATAGCCAAAATCCTTTCCTGAACTTCTGAGAAGTTTTGAACAAATAAAAGAATCATTCGATTCGTTTATTTGATCATTACCGATTCTTGTGCAGTTTCAATCCAATCCTTAACACCAACCTGTTTACTTCTTAGAAGGCAAATCTGGGCTATTTGATGTTGGATCTAACATAATGATTGATCCTCAACATAAAGGTACAAAACAAATTTGAGACTTTTCTTTAAATTTATTCCTTTTTATTTTTATCGATTCGGTAAATCGAGGAGGAGTAAAACCGTTTTGTTAAAGCTTAAGAGGTTGCGTGATGCTTGAACGAATTTTAGTTCGAACCCACTGTAAGTACCTTTTATGAAATCTTGTTGAGTATTTGAGTGTAAAAACTTTTTTTACCATGATGTTGTGTTAGCTTAGCAAAGATTAGGCTTAAAACAACATCTTTCTTATCACCTTCATTTTTCTTAATGAATCTTAAACTATGTGAATAAGTTAAAGACTAAATATTGGTATAACCTTGGTTTGGAACAAGAAATTAACCTAAATAATGAAGTTGGTAACTTTATCCGAACTCGAGTCTCTAAATTTAAGGTGTAAAATTGTCCTTGGAAATGATTACTGTATTCTTCCTAGAAGAGTTAATCCAATTGGTAACTCTATGTCTTTATTTATGAATTTAGGATCCTAAATCTTTTATTTTATTTTGGAAGTAGCTTGACCCTTATTTGGAATGAGTTTAACAGAAAAAAATCTTCAGCGTGTCTCAAAAGTAGCGACGTGTCCCAAATTGTAAAATACATCTTAAATGTAGCATATGTCTTGAACAATGGATAAAACTTGACCAGCTCGGTAAAGGCTCGTCTGAAATGTCATCTGCTCACACTGGTGACTCTGATGGAGATTTCTTTTTATTTAACTTTAATTCTAAATTTTTAAAGATCTGACAAAGTTTTTTAAAAATAAGTTAATTTTATACAATATCTTTTATTTAATGTATCATATTCATTTGTAGTAGATAGATTTTTTCATTTAGGATAGGATGCCCCATTTGAGTCGGCTTATTTAGTAAGCATCACTTAAACCCTTCATGGGGTTTAGGGGTTTCCAATGGATAGCAACTCACAACCATATCGTACGCTTAATACCCTTCATGCGGTCCGAGGTATATCATAGTGCTGTGGGAACCATCTACATCAACAACCCAACATTCAGCTTTCATATCGTAAGCCATATCATTCATTTTCTCCACGATTAGCCCGAATCATGTAAATTAATTGTTTAGGTCGCACTTTGTATTCCCTTATAGATGTCAAAGTTTTTAAATCTAAGCCTAGTTCTAGAAGCTTTACCCAATAAACTTGTTGGAAAAATAAAAGGTTAAAGGAATCAGCCCTTGTTTGCAAAGTTATAATATAAATTGTATAATATGTGTTGTAATGCGAAGTGAGGCCATGCTATGTGATACGTGTTGCCATGCTATGTGCTACATGCTACATGATTTTTTATGACTTGCTATATGATTCATATGGTCTGAGTCACATGTACTAACTATAAATTTTGTTTAAACACAAGCATACACATCAAGTCTCATGATTTTATTTAGGAAATTGTTATACATCTCTTGAAGTATCCATGGAACGTCTTGACCCCATTTATACCATGTACATTTAGCATCTATACCATGTATATTTAGCATTCATTCCATGTATATTTTAACTTTTCAAGCACAATTTAAATTATGCCACGTCATTACGTTGACTTTGACATACTTAGTTTAAATTATGCCACATCATCACGTTGACTTTGCCATTCTTAGTTTAGGATGTGCCACATCCTCACTTTGACTTTGCCATGTTTAATTTAGGTTATTCCGCATTATCACTTTGACTTTTCCATGCTTAATTTATATTATGCCACGTCATCACTTTGACTTTGCCATGGTTAGTTTAGGATATGCCATGTCATTACTTTAACTTTGCCATGCTTAGTTTAGGTTATACCACATCATCACATAAAACTTTTTATGTTTAATATAGACCATGCCATGCCATTGCTCTTACAATGCCCTGCGTAGCTTAGGTCATATTGTCATTTTGTTTATATTGTGTATATTTTTACACCTAACCCATGTTTAACCTAGGTTATGCCATGTCGTCATCCCGTCTATGCCATGCTAATCTTTTGTCTACGTCACATATATTTTTACACTTATACCATATTTATACTAAGTAATGCCATGTGTATCTCTACTAACTATACCATGTGTAAATATGCATGCTTATACCATGTTTATGCCATGTTTAGGTGTACTTTACATTATACCATTATTAAACCATGTATAAATTGTACCATACCATATATAGATTACATGAAAAACCACACCTATACAATTCTTGCTCTAACTTCATGTATATACCATGCATATTTTGAATGCTTATGCCATGTACAAATCATTTATACCATATACAGATTACGCCTAAAGCCACTTTTATGCCATGCTAATGTAGGTTTACCATGCTTTTACCATGATTATAACTTGTGTGTCCTATTTCTAGACCACACATATGCTACTCTTACGTCATGTACTCATCACATGTGTCTATACAATGTACATACTATGTCTCTCCCTCTATGCTATGTTCTACCATGCACATGCCATGTCCATCTTACGTCTATATCATGCCCATGCCATGTTTATACCACACTAATGTTGTGCCCACATCATGCCTAAATTATCTTTACACTATGATAATTACATGAATGTTATTTTTATCCTCACATTTTCATATTATGCCATTTTGCATCTCCACCATATCAACATTAAAGGGTATTTCAAGAGTATATGAATCTATGAGTTCTATTCACGTGTTTGTTATTTTGAACACTCCACGCACAAGTCTTAGTTTGAGTCTCAAAGCATCATGACGCATACATTAACCCCTTATTTTGCAGCCATGTTGCATATCATAATTTAAAATTACCTATATACAACTCCATAATGCACACCCTCATGCACCTTGACATAAACCTACAAGCCAACTAATCCCAGATTAGTTTTACTTCATCTTGGAAATAGAACAGTGAGCGTCTCGTTCCTAAAATTGAATTCAGTTACAAGAAATAAGAAGTCAACATTTTTGGCTTCTAAATTAGTTTCAGAATAATTTAGATAAGAAAGGTAACCTTGGAGTTCAAAATCCACTTCCCAGATTGAAAATATGACTTCTCATTCTAACATTGCAAATGAATTCAATGTGACCCTTGCCAAATTCTTGAAATCCGACTTGCTCAAGAACTCCATATGCGAACAAGTACAGTTATTAGTGAAAAGCGCCATGGGAAAGAGGAAAGTACCAATAAAGGTCCGGAAAAAATAAGCATTGAAGACATAGGTGGTTCCAAAGGAAAGGTGCAATTTTACCAAGTTCAATAGCTCATCAAACAATTTCTAGAACTTAACTCCACTAAAGATAAGACTGTGGCCACTAGTGAAGTTGAGCTGTTGCCTAATGGTTTTAACATGCCATCGCTCCCCCCTTATAAAGGAATCGGTACACCTTTGGTGCATGTGGATAATTATGAGAATGTGATGAAAATGAAAGGTTTGGAGGATGGGTAGCTCGCTAGAATGTTTTCGTGCACTTTGACTATATATATCACTAAATGGTATGCTACCTAATCGGTTAAGGTCCTTCGAGATTGGTAAGGTTTTTCCAAAGCCTTCATGGAACACTACGAGTTTAAATCCAAGATAAAAGCCTTCATTCAAAATTTGGAGCAAGTGAAACAAAAATAGGGTGAAGCTTTTCTTTCTTATTAGGAGTGTTAGATGGCTACCCACGCTTTATTAGGAAGCAAGCCCAATTAACCTAAGATGGTTGTGAAGATGGTAGATAGAGCTTTACCATGGTACCAAGATCAAAAGGCGTTAGATGAATATGAGAATTACACCAACGTCCACAAGAAGGTAGAAAAGATCGAGTGGCAAGCCTCCTTAAAGAGATTGAGAAATGTCACCGCACCAAGTAATTCTTATGGGTACAAGAAAATCATGGAAGCACCCACACCTATTCCGACTGTATCCAAAGCTAAACAAGCCCAAATGTCTGCCCCCCTATCAGAGTTAACGTAGCCACTATCTAAGTACCCCAAGGCAACAATGATAATATATCTCCTTGGAAAGATTCCATGTCATATTTGTTTGGGAAGTTGAGAAAGATCAACTTTTTGAACAACCTGGTCCCTTACGTTCCTCTCAAACCCGAGGACATTCATAATTTTTATAGTTACCACTTGACCAAGGGTCATAACATGAATAGATATAAGGCCCTCTTAGCAACTATAAGGAATTTCATCAAGGAAGGAAAAATCAAAGAGCCCACACCAAAGCCCAGCACCATGAACAACCCTTTACTTCAATTTGGAAAGAAAATGAATATGATTGAAATAAATGGTTTCGAGGCTTAAGTCATCCAATATTTGAAAGATAAGAAAATTGTGGAAGAAGCTATTCTCATTGTTGAATTGGGCCTATCATCAAATTTTGCACTCAACAAAATTACCCTAGCTAATTCAATCAAAGAAGAACTCCTCGAGGCTTGTTACTTAACTAAGGAACCTATAGACCTCGACTATATCAAGTCTTTTCACTGAACTACAAGTGAACCCATTGATCTCAATGATGTGGACTATGATAAGAACGACAAATACTCAATGTTCTTAATGGAAAACAAGGATGGCCACATATCTTATGTGAAAGATGGGAAGGTGATGCATAGCCAAGTACATCATTTGAAACTTATTGACTGAGTCAGTGGATCATAGGAATGCTTTGATGAAGAAGTTGATGGAATAACAAGCTACCCTAACTACTTCCCCTACCGAAATGTGTACCTTGGTTGAAAGAGGAATTCTACCTGAAACCTTTGAGCTATTACCTTTACACCTCTTAACCTTCCTCCCTAAAGAGTTTAGAGTAGATATTCCATGCGTAAACATTTGGGTTTGTTTATCTTTATAGATAAATCCTTGTTGTGCTTGTTTATAAAGGTTAAGATGTTTGATCAAGACATTCCATGTGTAATGGTGGATGAGATGGTTCTACTCTAAACTTTTATCCACTTAAAATCCTTCCTTATATCGATCTCTCAATGAAAATTTTGAAATGCTCAAGTACTATTATCAAGGCATATGATGATTCAAAGAGGTAAGTTTTAGGGACTTTTGAGGCAGAAGTCATTGTGGGGAAAGTATCTACACAAGTAATGTTTATTTATTTGGATATTCTGATTCCTTCTTGCTATTATTGGGTCAACCATGGATTCACTTGCTAGGGGTAGTCCCGTTAGCATTGCACCAAAAAATAAGTTAGTACACAAAGAAAAACCTATCACCTTCGAAGTCCACAAAGAATCACCTACCACCGCCAAAACGAGAGAATTTTCTAGCATAACCATGACCATGAAAGTTGAAAAGAATGAAATAGAAAAGAAGTATGTACCTTGGGACGTGAACTTTAAGGAGAACCATCCTTACCCTAGATTAATGTTCAAAAAAGCAAAGAAGGAATTGGGTTTACCAAGGAGGGAAATGTGAAGAAGATGTGCCAAAACTTCGTTAACATGGTCTCTGTTTGCAAAAGGGGTGAGGAAGAACCATATCATGGTTAACTTGAACCAATTAAACTAAACGAAGAATAGGTTTCGAACTTTGAGATCTTTAATGATGTTTATTGTTTCAACAAGTACTGCTTCGTGGAAAATGGATCTATTGAGTTCGTCACAAATGCTTTTGCCTCACTCATGAAGGGACCATTCTCCGACAAAGTCAAAGAAAGGTCAGAACTTGAGAACACCAAAGGAAAATCTCAATTGACTAAAAAGGAGAAAGAGGATATTCGTGAAGCTGTGAATGATTTTATCAGTGAATACATGATAATTGCACTAGCATATTCACCTTTTGAAGATGAACAAAATTGATTAATTTCCATTTCTAGTGTATTCGATGCAAACAATGTAGCCTACGAGGCTAATTTATCCATGTATAAGAAAAACCATTTCACTTACTTGCTTGATGTCTCACCCAATAACACATTGGATTCATTTGAGTGTACACATAATGTCTTTGGCATACATGATAATTGTGTGAATGAAGTTAACTTGAATATAATTGAAATCCTAAACTTGTATATGTTTTAAATGACTTGTCTCCCATAGAAAAAAGTGAGATAACAAAAACATCAAAAAAACATGTGGTAGCATTTGATTGGTCCTTCGAGGATAATCCTAGCATCGATCGAGAGATAACCGAGCTTCACATTTCGATCGACCCGAAATTTAAACCCGTTAAATAGATTCTCTGTCGTTTAAGACCCAAGTGGGCCGATAAAGTCAAGTTAGAAATATCTAAGAAAATTGAGGCCAAGTTTGTAGAAGTGGTTGAGTACTCGACATGGGTCACTAATCTGGTTCTCGTAGCGAAGAAAGATGGAAAAGTTTGGTTTTGTGTGGATCATTGAGATCTCAACAAAGCATCACCAAAAGATGACTTCCCTCTATTACATATTGATGTCTTTATCGACACCGCAGCTAGAGCATCTATGTATTCCTTCATAGATCGGTTCTCGATCTACTTTTAGATTTTTATAGATATCATTGAAAAAGTCAAGACTATATTCATCACAGAGTGGGGACTATACTGCTACAGAGTTATGTCGTTTGGGTTAAAGAACATGGATGCAGCCTACCAAAGGGCAATAACCACCTTGCTACATGATATGATTCACAAATAGGTTGAAGTGTACATATATGATATGCTAGTAAATCTATGACTCTAAAAGTTCACTTGGCCATATTGGAAAAATTCCTCACTAGAAACGAGAAGTACAAATTAAGGTTGAACGTGAAGAAGTGAGTATTTTAGGGTTACCTTCGGTAAGTTGTTGGGCACATTATTAATCAACAAAGAATTGAGATGGACCCTGATAAAATCAAAAGCCATTCATACCATGCCTACGCGAAAGATGGAAAAGGAGGTCAGGTCATTCTTGGGCTTATTAAAATACGTTAGTAGAATCATCTATCGCCTTACTACAGTTTACAAGCATATCTTCAAGTTACTAAAGAAGCAACAACTAGTCTAACGGAATGATCAGTACTAGATAGCTTTCGGTAGGATCGAGTCTTACCTTGTGAATCCACCCAGTTCTTAAGTGTTAGCAAGATTTTGACTATACTCATTTTTATAGGCTTATATTCAGTGACGATGTCAAAAACCTTGTTCTCCACTTTTCTACTGATAAGATAAAAGTTCTAAATATGAACAGGTGTTATCAGTACCACTTATAAAATAGAAAAATGATTACCACTGCAACTATACAGTTACAATGTAGTTTTAAAAAATATCCATTCCATAGGGAAGGAATTCGGTTTTAAGGACCAACTAGAGTTATGGAACAAAAGAAATAAGATAATTTGTATTGGAGGGTTTGGATGGTAAACGATGAATAGACAGATGTATGAACAGATTAAAGAAGATGTAAACTATATAGATATTCCCTAAGAATAAGTATAGTAGAGAAAAACATGCAAAATCATCAAGAAGATTTCATACACTAGATAACTTTAACAAACACGGTTCTAGATGTCCAAATATTCAATAATTCACCGCAAAGCAACGCATGAAATGACTTTTCTAAATCTAGGGTAAATGAATTATGACACTTATAAGAACCTGGATAACAATAATACTATGCTTAATACAGGTCGCTCTCACATAGCCATATTTAGCAAGTTACCATTCCAAAAATATTGGCTCACTAAACAGCGTTATAATCATAGATCCAATGATTATACACAATCTTGTTAACCCAGAAATCACTCTTAAAGTTAACTCAAAAGCACATAACTTTGTTAATATAAATGACGCAAGATGAAATACTCTTTATGAGGCTTGCGAGTGGGCCCCAAAATGAACACAGGTTGTTCAAATGGGGCCTGAGCAACTTCCCCTTGAGCGCGCGGGGCAAGCTCGCGTGCTAGCGGGCGACAAGCATACAAGCGTTGCCCATGATAGCGCTTGCGTGCGCCGCAAGCTTGGGTTTACGACAAAGCAAGGGAAGCCCACTAGGGCTTCCCTTACAACTCGCATGGGTTATCCCGCGGGCCAAATAAGCCGATAAGAATGGGATGGGAATATTCCAATCCAATTATTTAGGGGGAGTCTAACACTCCCCTTTTTCCCTATAAATAGGCCTCTAGCTCCTCTCTTTATTCACAACAACAACTGAAAATAGTTTTAAGCTCAGATTTTCTCTCTGGATTAGACTACCTCTTCTTCTTTTGTTGTGAGAGATCTTTCATGAGTTTCTCCAAACAATCGAAGAATTCTTTTTGAAGGCTCTTTCTTAAGTGAGCCTTTTGGATTATTTTCAGATTGGTTTTTGAGTGGTCTAGTAGCTGCTGTTTACTAACAGGTTCTTCCTCAACAAGGTTTTGGTCGATGAAGATCCGTATGGATCAATCGTAGAGGCTCTCCTAGTTTGGAAGCTCGTATTAACGAAGTGCTGCTAAATTGAACCCGTTTTATTAAAATCTACAACTAAACTAATCACACACAAATGAAAAGAAAATAAAATAAAAGAAAGAAATTGAAACCGTTTTAATCATCGAACTCTAATATGGAGGACTTGGTGAGATGTCCAAATTCTTCATTCTGAAGTATGTATCCAACTTGCGGTTCAAAGAAATGTTGGATTTCGTTAGTTGATGAAGATCTTGTTGCATGGAGGTTATATCTAGGAGAGAAAACACGCATCAACTGGTAATACTTCAACCTTTATATGCTAGTTTTCTTTTAGAAGTTTTATAAACCCAAAGCACCTATGGAACGTTTTAACTTAGATTATATCAATCATGGCATGCTTTGGAGATCTACAGGTTAATTTTAAGATTTGAAATTCCGCCTTGCAATGATTGCATGTTCAATTACTATCTTGGTTAACTAGTACATTCGCAAGCTAGTAGAAGACAAGGTGATAGTGGAACCTACCTTGAAGCCTAGCATAATGAGTAATCCACTATCGAAGTTTAAGGATAAGGTGGGGATGATTAACATAGAGATTGAAGGGAGTAGGGTCTAGCAATGTATGGAGTGAGCAGTGGAGGAGCCTATCATGATGATTGGATCATGAACCAACCCCTACCTCATTATGGAAAGTCTAGGGGTGAGATCAAGTTCATCAAGTACTGGAGAAGTTAGGCGTTGTCATTTCCCTAGGTTCAAGTTGTGTGGAATGTTCACGTATGATTACCAGGATGCTCCAAGCTTCCATTTCTTTAAATACGAAGCCCTCATGAAAGCGTAGGGGCTCCTAGACGATATGTTAGCCACTTTGTTTTCGTGTTCATTATCAGGGATAGTTAGAGACTAGTATATGACACAACCTCCATCAATTAGGGGTAAATGGCATAGCATCTCTCATGCCTTCAAACATGACTTCTTGTGCATGGAGATGTCAGAGGTAACTATGACAGACTTGGTAAGCTGTACAAAGGATGAGGAGGAGACATTCAAAGAATACAACACATGGTGGATGTATATACAGGTAACAGTAAAGGAAAAACTAGAGAGGTCTATACTGATGGGAATGTTAATCAGCGGGGCACGCTGTGAATACCACCACTGCCTCAAATCGTGGAGATATGCAAATTTTGGAGAGCTTATTTAGGTAGCTCTCAAATTAGATGCAGAGTTCTAGAGACTAAAAGTGAAAGAAATGATGGTGGGATCGGGGCATATCTTCCGGCTGGGTTTTCTATATGATACCCAATCCAACCAAAGGAAGAGTCCGGTGTAGTCAAGCCAAAATGAAGGGATAAGAGCTGCCAGTCCCAATGTTTAGGGATCTTGCTTGGGTCCCAGATACAGTTTGTGTAGAATGCCCGTGTACGATGAGTGGGATTCATCGACTTTTCACATTCATTAATTTGAGACTTTCATGAGAGAATCAGGTCTCCAAGACCATGAGTTGGACAAGCTATTTGTGAGCACGGGATTTTGTACCAGCTCGTACTTTCAATGATGATAGCTTTTGCGGGATATTTATCCTCGAATCACACTTTTTTTATCCATCCGATGATCTTCAAATTAGAGTCTTCCTCGTCGTTGAATTATTTAATTTTATTAATTAAAAAATATGAAAATACATAAAAAAAATAAAAAAAATTTTGAAAACAAAAAAAACCAGGGGAGACTGAATCCCAGGCCTCGCCAAAAAATGGGCTTTGGGGAGGCAAGCCTCGCCAAACATCTTGGCGAGGCAGCCTCGCCAAACTCCTTGGCGAGGCAGCCCTCGCCAAAGACACGGCAAGGAGCCTCGCCTAACTTTTTTCCGACGAGACCCCTCGCCGAAAAAAACTTACATTTTTTGGATTTGCGGGATTTTCCCTATAAATAGTTGGGTCTTTTTTTGGTAAAGGGCGCTCGAAATTTCAAAGAAAATTCTCTTCTTCAGATTAAAAAAAACACAGAAAAATATTTTCTTTTCTTTTAATATTTTCTTCGATCCAAAACACTTTTGGATCCCAAATCTCTTCATCTTTTAATCATATTTCTTCATTTATTTCTTCTTAAATATCCTCAGATATTCTTGGGTCTAAAACAAATTTAGAACCCGAGTCTGATTATCTTTTGTATAAATAAACACATATTTTCCAATTAAACTACAATTAAATCAAAACGAAAGAGCAACACTCCCGGGGATCGAACGGATATGTAGAAGTGGATTCATATCGCAAGGGTAAGCCTTTGAGTTCTTAGAACTGCAAATTCTGAGCTCATCACCTGCTTCATCTCTTTCTGAGTTTTTTTATTTGTGAACCTAGGAACTATTTTATTTATTATTGTAAATGTTGTAATAATTCTCTTCATCTCAATCTTCTATTTTATTTCTTTTTATTTTTTATGTTAGAATACCCCAACGAAAGGAATTAAAATTATTCCCAGATAACAGACCTCACTTTATGCTATGCGATCATTTTCACTAATAAAATTGATCAACATACATGTAAATAAAAATGAACTATTTTTATTTAAAATAACAACTTTAAACTCTCGATGTTTTAATTAGGCCACACGGGCCTCGCTAAAATCAAATCGAACATATGTGATATCCCCCATGCTAACCTTTATGGATGCATGTTAGATGTATGTTTAGGATTTTATTTTTCCTTTGGGTATTGCACATATTTTTGAGGAAATGTAATTAATAGGGTAGCGGGCGGTTGCATCCCCTGATTTTTGAAAGCTTTGTAATTTTTATTTTTCACATTTATTTTCCGCATTTACTTACTGCTTTATGGATGGTTTATTATTCCGCTTTGTGGATGATTTATTATTTTGCAATACGTAAATCATGCATATAAAGTCTAAAAACGACCTAAGTGCGAATATGCCTAACTAAGAAAATACGGTTTTCTGTAGATGTAATATAAGGTGATCACATAAGAAATAAGTAACTTATCTCGGACCCGAATTTCTATGTCTTGGTGGGTCGTCCCCCAGACGTTAAGCCTCATAGGACTCTAATTCCTGGAAAGAGCTAATCCAGGTGGTGACTCCACACTAAGAGACGAAGGATTCGAGTTTGACCAAATCTAAAATGTTTTTGCTCTCCCTTTTCAACCTTTTTCCTGGGTCCCCGACTTGGTGCACCATTTTTCAAACACCCCGGTGGACCGCGCCTCTCATCTCCGCGCGCTCTTGGCCAACCACTCTGTGTTGCCCGCTCACAGTGGCGACTCCGCTGGGGATTTTTTCTAAAACTTGTTTTTCAAAGGTTTTAGATTTAGGATAAGTGCTAAAAATTATTGATCACATTATTCCGTTTTCTCTTAATTATGACATATTCATAATAACGCATTGCAATAGAAGGGACTAGCCCATAAGTCTAACGTACCCTTATTACCATGAAACTCTCTCTGGTACTAATCTGCCTCCCTGAGAAAAGATAGTACTTGAGAGAGTGGAGCACTTGTTGCCATATCGCATGTACCTCCCTTGTTAGAGGCTTGGGGTGTATTTTAGTGCAACAAGAACCTTCTACATCAACAACCCATTTATAAACCTCATGTAAATAAGCCATAGGCATTTTCCCTAGGGTGTTACCCAACACGCGATCATGCATTATATTTTCTTACAGGTGCGCTCCTTAGTATCTTCATGGTACTAAGATGAACCAAACTTAGGATAGAGACTAGCAAAAAACCCTAAACGCAGGAGTTATATGGTTGGAAGTTTGGACATTGCATGTTATATGTTATGTGTTTACCACTTTATCATTATACTAATGTCATACTAACCACAAATTTTGGTGCAGACACTTGAACGCACACACTCATGATATTAAATGTACATATCACTATACCAAACCAATATCACATATACTTAGGCATAGTTGACACTATAGATCGTGTCACCCTAGGACAACATGAAGCCACTTAGGAACATCACTTACCCTTTTTAGTGAGATATCCACTTGACATCTCGCTATTAGCCTGTACATGACAAACATACCTTCCTTTTACTACGTGATGTCCACTTGACGTTCGACACTTAGCCCACAAGGGGCAATAACATATCCCACACATTACCTTTGAGATGTCCACTCAACATCCAACTCACAGCCCTTCCGGGGCAATTATACACACCAAAAGCCCAAACAGGGCAAATAACTACCCAAACCATTTCCCACATTAAAGGATATCCCAGTTGATGTCCTAACCTAAGCCCATACAGAGCGAACTTACTTACCAAATCTTCAAGGGTATACGCTTCATACCTGAATCATTTACCCCACACAAGGTAATAATTCACGTATCACCACATACCGTCAAATAGTGATGACCACATAGGTATCCGAAACTTCACGCTAATCGGGCAAAATAAACAAATCATTCGCTACATACGGTAGTTATTTTCATTTTATTAGGGTATGTCACACCGCTTACCCAAAACAAATTTGACCTCCTCATTCCGCGAGACCTAGTCATAGTACAAAACCTCAAACCATTGACCTATTACCACACAGGTAGCTTAGTCAACTCACTTACACCACTCATATTACGATGTCACACCGACATTGTACAAATCTCAAATCCAACCCCCATTGTTGGATTTTCATTTCCACATGTTTTCATTTTTACCTAACGACTAACTTGTTTGTTACAAATGGATTGACATACATGTTATTTCACATCATGGCATGCTAACCCCATGTGAATGCAGCCATAACATTAAAAATCTCATGCATTACCCGCATCATGAATCATATCACAAATCTTACATGCACGGTCTAATATTCTGCTCGTGTATCAAAGGGGCTTGGAAGAGGCTTGTTAGCCGCCTGGTCCGTGTTTCCCCAATTGTGGCCAATCTGGAGGGAGTTCCGTACACTAACTCAAGCGACGACTCGGGGTTCAGACTCAGATTCAGTTTAACACACTGTTATGGCCAATCCATGAGAAGAAGGTGCAAGGGAAGCTCAACCTGTCCTTATAGGATAAAACTCTCAGGAGTCATCGGTGAGAGCCGAGATTGCAGCTGCCTTGAATTCCTTTGCCAACAGCGAACAGCTAGCTACGCTCATTCACCAACATATTGGGAAGACCTAGAATGCAGTGTCCAGCTCAGAGGTCACCCTTAACAATAGCAATCTAACTAGATGGCTTGAGATAGTAGGACCTCCCACCTCACACATGATGCCCCTACCTCCTACTACCTATTACCAGTTCAGGGCAAGACAAAGTCATCCTATCCAGCTAGCATTCGCGCCAGGGCCTTTTTACCAAGGAATGACCCAACACCTTATTCCTAACTGGAGTATGTCGGTTGCCTCATAGTTCCAGGCACCTTAATTGCCCCATTTCGTGGCATATCCCCAAGGGCAATATGGCTCTTATCCAAGAGTAGGGAACGCCATCCTCCAACAACCTGGCATGGTGGAACTATGGTAACAGTTCTTGGTCATTCACGGTGACCACCTAAGGAACACGTACCTTGCATAACCGACAATCAGGGATGAAGACAGCTTGCCCCTAAACTTCACAATGCAGTTTGAGAAGTACGTAGGATCTGGAGACCCACGCGCTCACTTTACGCATTATCGGACAGCGATGAGAGAATTGAGGGTTAGCGATCAAATGATGGCAAAGCTCTTCGTCGTCACCTTGGGCCACCCAGTCAATGAATGATACAGCCACCTTCAGCTGGACATAGCCTCTGATTAGAGCAGCCTTGCTCAAGCTATGTTGGGGCATTATGGTTTCAACTCTTAGATGGAAATAATAATTTAACATCTGGAGGCTATAATGTAAAAGCATGGTGAGAACTTCAAATCTTACTATACATGTTGGATGGCCACACAGGTTAGGCTGCCGACTCGTTTGACCCTACCAGAGATGATAACAAAGCTATTGGACAGCGCATTGCCACCAAATAGGAACAAATTCAGATCTAATAGCTTCTACAGCTATCAAGAAGTGTTTGAGAAGGCAGAGCGGATGGAGCACATCAAATCCATGGACACCTATGGGGGGCACTAACCCGTGATGAATAATTATGTAATAATTTAGCTTTCAGCTACTTAGCCTACGAGACTTCTTTTGAATTATTTTTGAATAAATTGAACATTGTTTATTTGCTTGATATTTTATCAATGACATCACGCATTCTCATAAACATATACATAATGTTTTTAGCAAACGCGACATATCATTTCATGAAATTAATTTGGGTATAAATTGATGTCCCATAATAAATTTAAATGATTTGACTCTTGAGAGAAAGTGAGAGATAAATACATGTACTTAGATAACGCGTGATAGCAATTGCCTAATCATACAAGGGCGAAAGATCAATGGAAAGATCTCCAAGAACGACTCGTCTACTAACTCAATCAAGAGAACGAAGCACGCAAAGATAAAAAGAATCGAAGATAGAATAAGGCCATAATGTCGACCAAGAAAGTTGGGACCAAACAAATAACGCAATGCCACAAAGAAGGAGTCAGATTGTTGAACACGTCAACAACTCCATCACAACCATTCATGAGACCAAACAACTGGTGTAATGCCACAAAGAAGGAGTCAGATCATTGAACAAGTCGACAACTGCATCACCACCGGTGCAATAACATAAAGAAGGAGTCAGATAGTTGAACACGTCAACAACTCCATGACATGGATCACCACCATTCATGGGATGATCAAACAAAATACTAAAGATAAAAAGGAATCAGATTGTTGAACACGTAAATAACTCCTTCACACGGCTCGCTAATATTTGTAGGGCAATCATCACAAGAAATGCCGATGATCAAAACCCATCATCACATACTCCTCAAGCCAACAAAGCGGCATGAGCACCAACTAATCGGTCAAAAATGCTGAACAAGATAACAAATGAAGTTGTGGGCATGAACGATGACTGATCTACCAAATCAACCAAGTCTTACACAATTGCTATCACGCATAGGTGAAAGAAATAAATCTATAAAAAAGCAGTACAAACAAAAAAATAAATTTGTAATTAGCCTATCAATTAACACTCGGTTAGTTGAGCAAAAATTAGGGCTTCTTTCAAAACAGAAAAAGAATAGTCCGCTGAGTTGAAAACATGAAAAGGGTGGCTCGGACAAAACTTAGGACATCGAGAGAACCACATTGGTTAGAAAGCCTGAGAGGGCTAATTGATGACAGGAGTCAAATCATTTGAAACATTTATACCCCTGTTAAATTTATCCATGAGTTTTCATTTTTGCTAAAGCTTTATGCATATGCTTATCTTGATTGCTTGCATTCCAATGGTAGAATGTCACAAGTAAACATAAAAAAAAAATGAGTCTGCTGGATTGAAAACCTGAAAAGGCGGTCCAAGCACAAATTAAGACTAAGTTCGATAGATTGAAAACCCGTAAGGGCGATCTATGCAAAACTTAGAACCAAAGAAATATCAAATTCATCATCTCCTCCTCGGAATGATACGAGACATCACATACCTCCAACACTTCAAGCAAACGGCCTCCAAGCGATCATCGCCGACACGATGTGGGATCAACTACTCATCCAGACTCTCCTCAAACCAGATTCAAGCTATGAACTCGAATATGATACAACGAACCCATGATCATCACTCTAAGGAAGTCATCCATGGAATCCCTAACAAGACAAATCTTAGGGACAACCATGCACCAGCACAAGAGAAGGCTCTTCAATGAACGAAGCCCACGACGCCTATAATAGATGAACATACATCAAATGATAAATATTGTTCATGCATAAAAACATGCATACATTACATTCACATCATGACATTTACAGATAAAGACGATGCAAAGAACCCCCACCTCCACATGAGGAACCTACAAACAAGATGACAGCCCACTCAAGCCTAAAGTCAACATTGCAACACCACAAAAGCCTCCTAAACAATGAAGTGATTCTCGGGAGATCCCCGAATTAAACTTATTTACTTATCATGTTTTAATTTTAGATTGAAGGGGAAAAAATTTTTGCTTTGCATAAACTCAATCAAATAATTAAAACATTCATCATCAAATGTATTAACATTATACTTTTCTCCGACTTGTCACAGGAAACAAATCAGAGACGTCTTTGAAACAAATCTACAATCATCACAAGGTGCACACGATGACCACAACCAAAGAATAAAACTATTGTCGATCATTAAAGGGACACCACATATAGAAATGGTCGACCCGCCCATATGGGGCACCAAGTACCTAAGGGATCTTGAAAAAAGAAACGGACAACCCTATGAAGACACAACACTAGAAAGGAAGGCCTATGTTATCACCAATAAAGAACAAGAAGTCACCAACCACACCGATCAGGTATTCTCTATCCCTACTCTCTTTTCGTATGATCATACTGGTTATACAACCAGCAATTATCACACGAGGGGTAACTGTGAGCACATGATTTTGTACCAGCTCATGCGTTCAATGATGATGGCTTTTCAGGATATTTATCCTCGAATCACACTTTTTTTACCATTCGACGATCTTCAAATGGGAGTCTTCTTCATCACTGAATTATTTAATTTTATTAATTAAAAAATACAAAAAATACATTAAATAATAAAAAAATTTTCAAAAATAAAAAAACCGGGGGAGACTAAATCCTAGGCCTGAAGGCAGGCCTCGCCAAAAAATGGGCTTTAACGAGGCAAGCCTCGCCAAACTCCTTAGTGAGGCATGCCCTCGCCAACGAGTTTGGCGAGGGCTGGCGAGGCATCGACACCAAACTAGGCGAGGAGCCTTGCCAAAGTTGGCGAGGCATCCTCGCCAAACTGGGCGAGGCGGCCTCGCCAAAGTTGGCGAGGCAGCCTCGGCAAAGATGCAGCGAGTAGCCTCGCCAAACTTTTTTCCGACGAGACCCCTCGTCGAAAAAAACTTACCTTTGTTTGGATTTGCGGGATTTTCCCTACAAATAGTCGGGTCTCTTTTCGATAAAGGGGGATTGAAATTTCAGAGAAAATTCTCTTCTTCAGATAAAAAAAACATTGACAAATATTTTCTTTTCTTTTAATATTTTCTTGGATCCAAAATACTTTTGGATCCCAAATCTCTTCATCTTTTAATCATATTTCTTCATCTAATTCTTCTTAAATATCCTCAGATATTCTCGGGTATAAAATAAATTTAGAACCCGAGTCTG
>CATIWQ010099684.1:0-15992 GCA_949673415.1 Euphorbia schlechtendalii | reverse complement strand
ATTACGTTTTTGTAATCTAATAATAAGTGATAATTTGAATCCAAACTACAATATATTATAATAATTATTGTTAGCTCACGTGTAATTGTAACAATAATTATTATTTGAATAACAAAATTTTAATTAAATGAATTTACGTATTATAATTTTTTTTTATTAATGATATTAAAATTGTTTTATTAATTATTTTATACAGGTAGCTCTTAATAATATTATTTGTAATGATTATTAATAATTTATTTATTTTTATATTTAATGGGTTTTACTAATATTTTAATAATTAATATATTTATTATTAAGTTCAATTAAGTTTAGGTTCATTAAGTTCAGTTAAGTTCAGTTCAATTAAGTTCAGTTAAGTTAAGTTAAATTCAGGTTCGTTTAGTTCAGTTAAGTTCAGTTAAATTCAGTTCAGTTAAGTTCAGGTTTCAGAAGTTGAAGAGAACAGGGCTTTAATTTGCAATTTATGCGAAGGAACTTCATATATACAGATCAAAATGTCAAACCAATTTTGCATTCTCAGTTTGATCTTTTATTTATCTACACACCAACCTTTGTTTTAAGAAAATGAAAAAGAAAACGTATTTGATTTATTTACTTTACATTTCCATTATAAGGCAAGCAATTTGAAATAGCTTGTTATGCATATCTATTAGCGTTGATCTTCTTTTTCCATTTCTTGGGAGGTTTAAATGGTATAGACAACTTCAGGTTAGTCATATCCTCTTTGGCATTTGTTCAATTTCAAAATCATCTTATGAAACGTGCCAACCATTGATATTAAATCATTGTACTTTGTCTACCTAAAATTGCAAACCCTTTCAGTTTCGAATTCCTCTTCATTTAGTTGTGGTGCGATCTTTCTAAACAATAAGCCCAGAAATTGGTCATATTTCACCCCATTTCGCATCACTATTGTTCGAGCTTCCTGACCTAGATTCTCGTTCAGCATATTTTGAGCCATAAATTTGACAGCTTAACTGAATTTCTATGCCCGACGATCGACGGATTCAATTGTATCTGATAAAGGAGGAGCCGAATCGCCTTCCATTGTTAGATATGAGTGAGAATTCCAAGATTGAATTCTTGAATTAGATGAACTTCTTTGATTCACGGAAAGAATATAAATGTTGATTTCTAATTGGAAATAAGCAACTACAGCTAATTGGTTGGTTAAATAGTTTGGGAAGACAACGGAACGACTATTGTAACAGCTTCCCTCTATCATGACCACATCACGTGCTAGTGCATCCTATTGTGCCACATTAGCAATAGCGGAATTGATTGAGCACAAGGATGGATGAGTGATCATTAAGTTGTTAGTGGGCTTAATTGACTTTTACGCTAAAGTTGTAAATAATCTGTATTTTCCATTTGTTTTCTTTACCACATTCCTTGTAATTCAGTACGCGAAATATATAGAGTATTCCATTTGGGCTTTAATCACAAAGGTATTAGGCTATGTTTTCGTCACCTTCAATTTGGTTCAGTTAAGTTCAATTTAGTTCAGGTCCATTAAGTTCAGTTAAGTTTAGTTCAGTTTAGTTAAGTTAAGTTACGTTAAGTTCCGTTCAGTTAAGGTCTATTAAGTTCAGTTCAGGTCCATAAATAATTTTAATAATGATTATTCTAATTAATCTTTAATTAAAAATTAATAGTAATAATAATAAAAAGAATAACAATGATAAAAATATTAATATAGAAAAATAATTATTATTTAATGTAGTTAATATTGATTATAAATATAGTAAAAATAATTTTTAAATAATGATAATTACTAGTGTTATTGATATAATAATAGTATTAATATAACTATAATATAATAATATTTTTATTTATAATCATAGTATGAATTAATCAGAAAATGTGATATGGAATAATAAAATAAAAATATTTATTAATTAAAATAACTATTACGTTTTTATAATCCAACAATAAATGATAATTTGAATCTAAGGTATAATATATTATAATAATTATTATTAGCTCACGTGTAATTGTAACAATAATTATTATTTGAATAATAAAATTTTAATTAAATGAATTTAAGTATTATAAATTTTTTTTATTAATGGTATTAAAATTGTTTTATTAATTATTTTATATAGGTGGTTATTAATAATATTATTTGTAATGATTATTAATAATTTATTTATTTTTATATTTAATGGATTTATAATTATTTTAATAATTAATATATTTATTATTAAGTTCAGGTTCATTAGATTTATTTCAATGCAGTTAAGGTTTTAGAAGTTGAAGAGAAAAGGACCTTAGTAACATTGCTGAAAGCATGCTGAATGCACTGTTTATATTACATGATTCAACCTTCCTATTAAGTTCATTACAATTTGGGTTTCGCAAATTTGGTACATCCATTAAAAGTGGGTGGAGATGACTAGGGATCAATTCCTGGCTTCGTTCAAAATTTCCTAATGATTCAAAAAAATTATATGCATGAATATTGATTGAACAAACAAAGGAGACAAAATAGGAAGCACAAATTATATTAAGATTAAGGGCAGGCTGTCAATCAAAAATGATTTAACCTACAAAAGAGTATGTACAACACATGCGAATCAAGAAAACAATTCGATCAAGCCAGTGCCTATAATATAACAAAGGTATTGTAGCAGTTGAATTTTTTCTTTCATACAAGAAAGGTCATGTTGATCAATGAAACAACAGAGGGAGAATGGAATTCTGACACCTAGAATTCAAATTCTTTGACATCACTTTTTCTTTGAAAGTGTAGCTCTATGCATCTCAAGCAGCTTATCAAGATTTGTTAAGAACCAATCTTCATCCTTCTGAGCATATAGTCTTTGATGCACCGAATCGACATATATGCTAATGTTACCATATCCATAAATCTGGTGGCCATTGTAAGTCCTCGAAGGTTTCGGTTTAAATAACAACCCATGATGTTGAGCATGTGCCTCAACCACTTCTTTCAGAGTCATCTCAATACCAGAAGACATAGAATCTGAGCTTCCTGCAGTTGCTTGCTGTTGAGAATGCTCGAACTGCTTCTTTTCTTGAGCCCTAAGATAGCTGAGATTCTCCCTAAAGCCAGGTTGAACCACTTCCATGCCTTCAAGTGCCCTGTCAATCATTTTGAGACCAAGTGTAAACTGATACCTTATATTTTCATGTGCTAGTAACTCTGGGGGAAGGATTCCCTTCCAACCTATATACCATTGATGAACTTCTTGTAAATTTGGGTTTAGGCACAGCCAATGGTACAAAACCTGCAGCCACTTGACAAAGAAAAACCTTTCCATCAGATCAACCATGAGATGAATTGGAATGACAGATGTCCATGCCATCACCCAGTTGAACTGATCGAGATTTTGGTGTGCTGGGTCTATCTGGAACTCCTGTAGTGCCAGCTCCAGCTTTGGGATTATGAATCTTCGCATCAGACTTTCCCAACTGGCTCCATCAAACACAGATTTCCATGGCGATAAGATTGCGAAAGCCGATGAATCGCTGGCGTGCCAACCCCCAAGAACCATGCTTAACTTCATTCGGATCTTCTCGTACAAATACTCCAATTTCTGACCCAACTGAGGCAGCCATGGATGAACCCACACATGAATCGGGATGGTTTCTCGACGAGGGTCCCACGATTCTACAGCATGAGACAGTTTCGGGAGCACTACAATATCCAATATATTCTGAATAACTGCTGCGGGGAGCAATTTTTCCCATGTCTCCATGAATTTGAGCATTGGTTCAGGATCTCGAGGCTCCCAAGAATTAATACCAGATATTCTTACCGCGGGGACGATTACTTCTGATACTAGTTGTGCATAAGGTGTGGCAACTCCCCAAATATCATTGCTTTCCCCATCTTGTAGCACGTTCTTCCATAATTCTACCAGTTCCAACCCGTGAGATGGTTTTCTCAGAGGGTCCCAATCCTGAAACGCTCTAATAAACAAGGGCAAAGCAAATGAACAAGCAATTGTGGCTAAGTTGCAAAGCTTGTAATCATCTGCAAACTTCCTTCGCAAGTCTATAAAATACTTGGCTAACATATCTAAACTCAAGGTTCCAGATGATCTTTGTTCCTCTATGCGGCTTAACAGACTCATTATTTCTTCCATGTTATCTAGCTGTTTCTTCTGGCAGGCTGCCTCTGAGTCCAATTTCTCCTTTTCCTTCTGCAGGCTTATAGCTGTTTCTCTCTCGTTTCTCAAATCTCTATCAATCTTCTGAATATCTAGCTCTACCAAGTCTACAATGAGCCTCAAATTATGCTGAAGTTCTGGCATTGGAATATCATTCTCCCTAGCTTTCTCCTCAGCATTCAAATTCTCCAAATTCGTCAAAACTCTTACTTGTGGACCTCGCATATCTAGCACCTTTTGTACAACTTCAAAGCCTTGCTGTTCTTCTTTCTGTGCCAACAACTGCTCAGCTGTTATATAATCCTCTTGCTTCTTCTTCCTTCCCTTCATCCATTGCTTCTGCTTCACTTTCCCCACAGTCTGGCCCTGACTCTGAATCTGGCTTTGGCTGGAAATCTTCTTTTCATCATCTCCTAAAGCTAACTTAGCTGAAGCTTCTTTGAAATCATTAAACCCAATACCCATATTAGTAGGCCTTTTCTTGGCTTCAACAGGGGCAACAATCCCCTGCTCATTCTTCCCTAATCCTCCTCCCTTATAACCCATTTTCTCCAACAATCTCATCCCGATTCCTTTTGTATGCTTCTCAAACTCCCCAACATCTCCAGCTCTCAATTCCTTCTTTTTCACTCCTCCCTTCTCTCTCTTCTCCAATCTCTCCTTCTCCCTCCTCTGTGCTCCTTCTTTTATCCTCCTACCAAACTCAGTAGGCAAAAAAACATTCTCATCTTCGTAACCATCAAAACCCTCACTCTTATTACTAAAACCTAAACCTGCAGTAAACCCCAACCCTGACCCTGTCCCCGACCCTAAACCAGGTCTATCAATTTCATCTACGGACATATTATCAGTCTCTTCCTTCACGTTGTCATCTATTTTTTCGTTAGGCATTACAATACCCGTGGAGACGAAATTGACAGGCTTCGTAAGGTCTGGCTTCCGGCCAAAATCGCGATCTTTTCTTCGTTTCCGCCCGCTGCCGCCTTCATCATCAGAATCGGAGAGATCGGCGAACACACCGTATAGAACGTCGTCTTTGGTTTGTTTCCGCTTCTCCTTGCGGTTCTTGTAGTAAAATTCTCCGCCAATCCATTGCACGCCTTCATAATCGTTCTCCATATTGAATCTGTCCATGTCCTGATAATCGTCCATTGTTTAACTGATATAATTGACAGTTATGGATCTACTGGATTTCTGTCTAGCTGATTATAAGTAATTCGTAACGTGAAAGAAGAAATTGCAAAGAAAAAAGCGGTCTCTAATTGCAAATTGAAAGAAGAAACTGAAAGAAGCAGAAACCAATCCCTAATTCCTCACTTTGAATCAGCTGCTAAACATGACGATAATGGGCCTAGCTATTGGTCCACGGCCGACTCAAAGTTCCTATTTTTTTGCAAAAATAAGATAAGTTCGAATAAATAACTAGATTTAATTGTAATTTTGTTCAAAAGATCATACATTGATAATGATTTTTCAGTAATTCTATATTGACATTAATTGTTTGATACCCGTTAATACTATGCAATCTCCACCATCCATCATGTTATCATCTTATGATGGAGATCTAACTACCAAAGATAAATGATGGAGATTGTAAAATGTAAATAAGTGTCAAATAAGCTGGTGTCAATATAAAATTATATATTCAATTGCAATCTATACGTGAATTACACTTCTATCAACCATCACTTTCTCTCTCTTAATTAGTTCATTATACTAGATTCTGGTATAATGAACATCATACCAAATTGCATACTCGTATAATACGCATTATATCACCTGAAAAAATCACGTATAAAGAAAATCCGATATAATGAATACCATACTAAAATGCAAACTCGTATAATACGCATTATATCACCGGGAAAAAAATCAAAGAAATCTGGTAAATGCGTATAATATGAATTATACCAATTTTAGTTTTTAATTTTTTTATCGAAAGTATATAGAGTTAGCTCTTGTTTTAAAGATAAAAATGAAATGAACAAAATATTCTAAAGAATCGTTTAAAAAAAATTAACAGTTTAAGAGATGTGATCATTTTAAGTTAAGAAATTCAAATTAATTAAAAAAATAGGTTGTTGTTGATAAGGGTGTTATTCACCTATGGAATAAAATTGGAAAATATAATAGGATAAAATTACTGATAAGTATTTTGGATAAAATTACAATAAAAAATAATAAATTTGTATTCCTTACCATCAATGATAATTTGTTTAAATTATGTTTTCCTAACCATACCCTCGTGAAAAAAAAGCCAATGATAACAAAGAAATATTGAGTTATTCATAATAGTAAAGTAAGAATTTTTTTAAAACTTTTAATTTCACATTAAAAAACTCAGTTTTTTTCAACCTTTTTTCTTTTTTTTTTTCTTTTTTGTATGTTTTCATAGTTTTTTTCAGATTCACATAATTGCTTATTTCTATAACATGTGACCTTGGAATAAATTGGTTTTTTTTCTTTTTGAAACTAGTTCTGTGTTGATATTTCTTTCCTATTATTAGTTTTATGATTTATGGCATTCATATATAAAAAGTATAGGAGTTCATATACAAATGTATATATCATATAATCTGTATACCCTTCTTGTACTAATAAAGGATTCTTTTTTATATATCATATATGTATCAGAAAACGTTCTTATATATACACTTCGTATATGAAGCAATGGACGTTTATTTATAAGGTATATGAATACTATAACATTCCTTAATATTTAAATTACATTTTTTAAGGTATAGGCATTCATTTAACTTGCATATACTTTACAATGGATTTATACTTTAAGGTATAAGTGCTTTTGTATAAGGGAATAAAAGTTTTACATAAAGGTTTGAGCTTAAAATCACCAATGATATATGAATTTTTTACTTACTAATATAATTATATATGAACTTTAAAATGAGACATAATGATATCAGTTTTACATTTTACTAATATAATGGTCAGAATTACCTTTTACCCTAAAAAAACCTTTTAATACCGGCTATCTTCTACTTTTACAAAATCAATTATAACATCTTCCCATTTTACCCCTCCATTTCCATCTACAACCAACATTAAGCTTCTCCCATGCAAAGGCAGACCCACGTAATAGGTTTTAGGGGTCCTAGCCCCTTGAGTTTTGTTTATATACATAATAGATTCATTGAAGTACACTAAATCAGAGTGGAAGAATTGGCTTGGGTATAATCACCCCCCTAGATGGTACGAGTTTGAATCTCAGTGCCTCCCAAATGTAACTTTCATTATTTTTCACGCAAAACGATGTCATTTTCTGTTTGATATATAAAAAAATTAAATATTACACTCCAAGTATTTAAAACCTTATCCTATAACATATGAGTTCAATCACCTAACCAATTAAGTCACTTAGAAATTACATTTTTCATGTGTACAAAAGTTTTATTATACCTTACATTAACATTAATGTTATTATTCATATTTATTACCTTAATTTCCTTTCTGAGATTTGTCGTGTCATAATCGAATAGCATTATAAACCAAGTTAATTAACGTGTTTTGAAGCAATTTCTTACAAATAGTTTCAACTATTTGTATATTAACATGCATAAAATTATTTTTTTAAAAAACATGAATTATATTGTATGTATTTGTTTGGGTAAACTTAAAAAACATGACATGTGGTTTGATTGTTTTTCAAATTGAGGACTATATAATTTTTTTTTTCAAAATGGGGGATTGAGGTTTCGAAATTTTGCAAATAAAGGACAAAAAAGGATCCCCTATTTGTAAAAACATCATAAAAGAAGGTAATCTTGTTAATTTTGAACCAAAACTTTTCAAGTAGTTAATAAAAATATAATACACCTCAATAATAAATTTTGAAATTTTTTACAAGTTTAAAATTTTTTTAATTAAATACGATAAGAAATTTAGAAAATCATACTAGAATATAAAAAAATTCGAAAATTACTCAAATTATGATGTATAATTCTTAAATAATATGGTTTAATTATAGGAATGTTGATTGGATTGAAATACACATGTAACATTATTATTTCTAATAAAAATATGTTTTCCTCTATTTGAAAATTTTTAAAACCACAAGTCATGTTTTTTAAATTTACCCTATTTGTTTTAGCATACAAATACCTAACTTCTAATAATTAAATAATTAACTCCTCAAATTGCATGATAAAAATTTAGATTAATTTATGATATGAAGTAACTATTGTCATAAAAATTTCCCCCCATCATTTTCGATCCTAAGTTCACCCTTGCTCCCCTGAATGTCATCAATCGTTACTGGACAACCAAAATAAAAGCGTACAATTTTATCTTCCACTTTTATAATTTCTCAACACTCAACATCACTTACCACCATTAATCCATCGATTGAAGAATTAAACCTAGAATGTGGTTTCACGCGCTAACTCTCTTACTGAGATTGACTCCTTGAAGCTCCTTTCTAGGATGTTGATGGTTCATGCAAAATGGAAACGGTTGCTATGGGGTCTAGTTGATTGATCGGCGTAGCCTCTCCGATACTTAAGGTAGATCGGATTTAAGAGAAGAGGCAAGAAGTTTAAGTGCTAAGAAAAATGTACCTTTGAATGGTGACCCAAGGGATCCTTTCATAGACTTTGCACGAATCCTGATTAGACAAGGAGAGGGAGTTGTATCACAAATAGAATTTTTACCTAGTTAGATTCTTATCTCCTCAATAGGATAGAGTTTGCTTCCTATTCAAGGAGAGTCCTAATTAGTGTGGACTGCCTTTATTATAGATAAGCTCTTAGAAAATAGAATCTTAACTAGATTCTATTGGATTCTACTCCTTAGCTGGTGGAATCTCTACTGGAGGAAAAACCTTCTTGGCTTGATTACTGCTTGGAGCTATCCCTTTGCTGAACCAAGATGGCTTGGTCTTCTTTGACACCTTGAGGTGGCTTTTCTCCTGCCTGGGTAGCTTTGAGTGATAAGTACACACCTAGCATTATTTGACTATGTTATTGAAGTCCCCCCATAAGTGTTGTGAAGTTTCTTTAGGATTTCAGCCGTCAACATCCGCCTGCCATAGGCGGTCTTTACGAGGAGCTTCTAGGGCACGCTTTTGATGATTAATTAAGTTAGTTATTAAACATGTGAACTATTAGACATGATTTATGCCCTAGAGATAATTAGGGTAATATATCTTAATTAGTTTTAATGTACAAATAGTTTCAGATTATTAATAATAATAATTAAGGCATCTTTTTCATTTATTAGTGCTTTTATTTATGTGTCTAGCAGGTATCATATATGTATTGTATCATATATATATGCACATTGATAAGACAAAGTCCATGACTACTTTATAGCGTAAAAGTACGAGGACATAATGAGAGTTATGTGGAGTGAGAACCGCACACACGTGTTACTATGAATAGTCTAAATATCACTAGTCATAATTTCATTGAGACTGGACATCAATGAAGCGGACAGAATAGTATGTGTAGGCTTACTCCTTGGATCAGATCCAAGCAGTCGATCTCACGAGCTGAAGGTGGTACCTTGAGTTAACACATGAATGTATTCTGGGTAATAAATTGGAGACCACTATAAGACAGACACTCGAAAATTATTATATCCATGTGTTGGTGTCATGTCTTATTACAATAGTAGTACAAGTATCCTAAGACCTGAGATACTGGTTACCTTATGTAAGAGTTTCTATACTTTAGGTCATACTTATTCATACCTTGGTGATCAAGATGACATGGGTGACTATTGGTATAGTGATGATCACATGTTGGTAAGCCGAGTAGTCATGATGGGATCCATCGCTCCTCATATAGTGATATAATGAGAGATGTACCTTAGGGCTCCTTATTGAAGAGATAAACTCATAAACCTCTGATCAGAGTATAAGATTGATAGAATGAGTTTCTAGTCAATCTTCATACATTATTGCGAGTGGTGTTCTTCGTGAACAAGTCTTGTTCCAGGATAACTACGACTATTACATGAGTTAACACTTAATCTGAGCTCAATAAACTGGATGGTAGTTAACCTAATGGAAGGAGTGTATACTGCAGAACCGGATCAAGTCATAGGAACGTGACGTTCTGAGTATCGGGGGATCATACGTCTTTGCTAGATAGCCCATTTGATCGTCTAGAGTTATTAGGTTCCATATCAGATTGGAACACTGAACCTAAAGGTTCTCGGATGGGAAGCTAAGTTTAAATTAACCTCTAGCGGCTCTATACTTTGAGATCCTATGAGGTTGCACACTTTGGGTCTTTATCGGACTAAGTAAAGAACCTATAGACTAGGTCCATGCCGGAAAAGTTTGGTTGTCCAATTTGTTAGAAGAATTACTTATTGGTTGGACCAAAGTAATAATTAAGGAAATAAAAGAGAAAATAGAGAAAATTGTACGGAGCAGAGCAAGGGAATTTTTCCCATTGCTAGTGGGTCCAAAACGAATATGGGTTGTTCAGAGTGGGGCTAGCGTGGCTTCCCTGCGAGCTAAAAAGTTCAGGGACAACTAGCGTGCGGGGTAGGTCAGCTCGGTAGCGGGTTGCATGCCCTCAAGCATTTCCCATGGCACATTTGCACAGGCCTATCGTGCAACCCTGCCAGTGCACAACGTGTAAGCCCGCAAGCTTGGGCTTACGGAGAGGGCCCGCAAGCCCAAGCTTGCTGCATAAGGCATGCCCGATAGGACTTGCCTTGTGGAGGCAAGCGTGCGGGTTAGCCTGTGGGATGGGAATATTCCCATCCCATAAGTTTTTGAAGGGGAGTATACCACTCCCCCTCTCCTTATAAATAGGCCTCCCCTCTCTCATTATTCCACACTTCAGCTCAGCCTTTTTCTCTGAGTTCAACATCTCTTTCTTCATGAGTTGTGCGAGATCCTCCATGAGTTTCTCCAAGTAACAAAGAATTCTTTAGAAGGCTCTTTCTATTTTAAAGTGAGACTTCTCAGTTTATGTTTTTATGTTGGTCTTCGAGCGGTCTAGTAGCTACTTTCTACTAATGGGTTCTATCTCAACGAGGTTTTAGTCGCTGAAGATCCATGTGGAACAATCATAGAGGCTATCATATTTTTGAGGCTAGTTCTAACAGAGTTCTGCCGAATTACTCTAAGGGAACGCCACATCCAAAGAGAAAGAGAAGCACACATGAATTGGTAATGTTCTAAACTTAGATGATAGGTTTCTTTTATAAGTTTTATAAACCTATTAGCTTTTATGGAACATTTCAACTTAGATTATATCAATCATGGCATGCTTAGGAGATCTTTTTAGGTTAATTTTAAGTTTTTAAATTTCACCTTGCAATGTTGCATGTTCAATTACTGTTTTGATTTACCAGCAGTGGTATCAGAGTCTGCCTTATGCTATGCATGATTGATTATAGTATGTTGAAATTGATATTTTCTATGAATTGATTAAAGTATGCTATGCATGACTTAGGTTTCAATTCCTGTTATAGAAAATGATGTGATAACTAGATTAAGGTTTTGCTCAAACTTAGTCAGGTGATCATCATATAATTTAGCAATATTTTACCACGCGTGTAAATGCTTTAATTGAGTGTCATCCCGTACTTCACTCAATTAAAGAATGAAATCTTTAAGTCATAGTTGTTCGTGGTACAATGAATTGAAGTGCCCGTGGTTATTTTATCAAGGATTAGACTTGGCTGCTCATTCACTTTAAGGGGGCCTCTCTTATCTGGAAATTCCATCGGTATTATGTTCAAGAGTACCTAATGGACTTTTATGACTTAGTTGTTTTGTTGTTTGGGAATTGGATTCCACATATGGTTTTACAAACGTGGTTTAAGTTGTTAAATTAAATTTATAGACATAGGTGCAAGAACTTAAACATGGGCATTATTTGTTTTGCATGATATGTGGATTCTTGACATAATGGAATGATTAAGATGTACCAGTCTTGAGCATGTTCCCTTAGAGTTAATAATTCCAAATAGCCCAGAATTATTATTATCATAATCATATCCATCGTATAAGACCTAGACTAGGCGAGACCAGCAGCACCAATAAAATCCCTACAACAATATTAAGGTGGTAGATTGTCTTCCCTTCATAAGTCGTGATACAAACCTTATTAATAGATGTAAGAACATGTACAACATGCCTTCCCTTAACATGTGTTTGTTCATGAGACTAGATGGGGTTAATGCCTTAACTAAATGGGTTGGTTATCCATATCATTTGAGCTAATGCTAGATTGGAGACACATTTTAGGAGTCTTACAATTGGGTACGCATGTCTCGAGAAAGATAACTCGCATGGATTAGCAATTGCATGAGATGCAAATGGACGGGTTCCAACCATGGTTATCTTTTTGTTGCTTGACCTGTTATAGCGGGGGTTATGATGAGTGGCTATGGATGTTACCTACTAAGTAAAATTGGTCAGACCTTCCCAAATTTAAATAGAAGGGGTTATTTGAATGTCGAGAAAATAGTAGGAATTATGTATTTAATTAAAGATCTTATATTAAATGCATGTACATATACTAATGTCTAAACTAATTCTATTTTATATCTAGGTTGAATAAGAACACTAACATTGATATGCATCAGATTGACTACAAGTTTTATAGAGGAGATAACTTTAATGAGTGGTTTGAGTGTTTGACGAGGTTCCTAAAGAGGCTTGGTTTGGATTATATACTGGATAATCCATACCTCAAACTCCTTAGAGAAGATCCCTTCATTTATCAAATTGATAAGTATAAGAAGAATAAAAGGGACTGTGATTTCGCAAAGAATTTCATGGTTAACAATATGCTTCCAAGGTATAGGGATCTTTGCAAAAATATGGACTAGTGTGCATCTTGTTATGATGGATGAACCTGAAAGATTCATGCTATCTACAAGTCTAGGGCTTTCAAGGTCAAGAGAAGACTCATGAAAAGTGCCGAAATGAAACATAAGTTAAGAGCTCTAGTTTCTGAACAAGTGAAGAAGAAGCCAAGTGAGGCATCTACTTCATGTATGATGATAGAGAGTTTCTCTGCAGTTCCCTATGACTCTACTTGGGTATTAGATACTAGTTGTGGTACTCATATCTGTAGTTCTGTGCAGGGATTGCAGAATAGTAGAAGGCTTGCAAAGAGGGAAATGGACATAAGAGTTAGAAATGGAGCACGAGTTGCTACAATAGTTGTAGGGACATATAGCCTTCATTTGCCTAGTGGCCTAGTTGTAGTTTTGAACAATTGCTATTATATTCCTACTATCACTAAGAATATTATTTCTATTGCGCATTTAGAAATAGAGGGATTTGAGATTTTATTTTTTTAATAGTAAATGTAAAATTCGATGTGATAATGTTCTTTATGCTTGTGGAATATCTGTTGATGGCATTTATGTTCTAGTTACTAAAACTAAAATTCTAAATATGAACATTATTAAGAAATAGAGATTAAATAATGAGGAATCCTCATACTTATGGCATTATCATCTAGGCTACATAAATAAGACTCGCTTAACTAAGTTACACAAATGTCATGACTTGAACCCAATGGAATGGGAATCCTATGGTGCGTGTGAACCTTGTTTGAAGGGGAAGATGACTAAGAAACCTTTCAAAGGAAAGGTTCATCGTGCTTCTAGTACCTTGGAAATAACACATTCTGATGTATGTGGTCCAATGAGTATTAAGACACACGAGGGTTTCGTCTACTTCATAACCTTTATCGATAATTATTCATGGTATGGTTATCTGTACCTTATGAGGTACAAGTTTGAGAGTTTTGAGAAATTTAAAAAGTTTAAAACTGAAGCAGAGAAATAACTTGGGAAAAGTATCAAGATCCTTCGATCTGATCGAGGCGGTGAATACTTAAGCCAAGAGTTTCAAGATTATCTAAGGGCTAATGGTATTTTATCCTAATAGACACCTCCTTATACACCCCAACACAATGGAGTGTTAGAACGGAGAAATCGAACCCTACTCGATATGGTTCGGTCCATGATGAGCTAAGCAGAACTCAATAGATCCTTTTGGGGTTATGCACTTGAGAGTGCATTTTATATTCTAAATAGAGTGCCTTATAAATCACTTGATCATAAGAATTGTGGTATGGTAAGAGACCAGCTCTTTCTCACCTGAAAGTTTGGGGATGCCCAACTTACGTAAAGAGGACAAGTTAAGATAAGCTGGGTGCTAAGTCTGATATGTGTCTGTTTGTAGGTTACTTTAAGGAGACTATGGGGTATACCTTTTATGATCCCAAGGAACAAAAAGTTCTTGTTTATAGAAATTCTCAATTCCTCGAGAAGGAGCATATACTTGCGAAAGCTAGTGGGAGAAATCTTGAGTTAGGCACTCAAGAAGATCAAATGGACAATCACATGATTGTAATCAAACCTGTTACACATGAAAGTGTAAGCATGGAACAACATATTATAACACCGACATTACGTAGGTTAGGTCAGGCTCCAATCGCTCCCGAATGATACGGGTTTCTCATCACTGATGATAAACATCTCTTTGTTATGGAAGATGATGAGCCCAGGATTTACAAGGAGGCAATGGAAGAGTCAGAGTCTGACAAATGGTTTATAGATATGAGGTCAGATGTGGACTCCATGTACTAAAATCAAGTATAGAGCTTGATTAATGCTCCAAGTGAGTTTAAGCCCATAGGATGCAAGTGGATTTTTAAGAAGAAAACTGAAATGGACGGTAATGTAATTACCTATAAAGCAAGGCTGGTTGCAAAAGGTGAAAAGTGTATAATTACACTTATTATCACATTAATTTTATATAATAAACACTGTAGTTTTAGTCATTTTTATACTTCATATGAAAGATTTCACATGGTATGTAGTTGTTTTTTATGCAAATGCAGATACTTAGTAAATCTTGGGAGTAAAATGAGCTAAAGTGGAATTCTATGAAAAAAGAGTGAAAAAGGTGCAAAAAGATGCATGGAGCTTAAAGATTTGGCTTAGGATCGAAGCTGTCGAAGATCAGTGAAGTTACAAGAAGAATTCTGAGTAAAACTCAATTCACGGTCACGACAATCATTCGTGATCGTGACTTGTTTACTTCAGAAACAGAAGATTTCCAATCAAAGATTCATGATCGTGACATATATATCACGGCCGGGACATGGATGGTTTCCTGGTATTATCTTTTTAACTAACAACCACCAGATAAGTATGATCAACCACCATAATCTACCAACGAACAGACGCCTATCAGGAGTCAACCAATCATGAATAGGTGCTTATCCTTTGTGGATTATATCAAAGCTTCTCAACCAATCACAATGAAGAGATGCAATCTTTCACCAATGGACACAACCCTTCGTTTGGATAGACGTAACCTTTCGAACTCTATAAATAGGGTTCCAATCCTCTTCAATTTTGCGCATTCAAGAAGTGCAGTGGATTAGTGTGGCACAGAGTGGAAAAAGTGAGAGAGAGATATAGTGTGTGTGTAGATAGAGTCGCTACGTTCTTAAGTGTTAGCGAGAAAATGTTTAAGTGATTCAAATCCTTGTTTCGATCACTAGATTTCTCTATATTCTCGAGCGATTGTTGTATAAGTGTACTTGCAAATCATTTATCAATAAAAGTTTTCATTCTTCAATATTCGTTAGTTCGATATTCGCAAAGAATAGCATCCTAGCGGAGGTTCTGTATGGGCCGAGACCGAATTCAAAGCAGACGTAGGAATTGCGGGAATTGACGAGTCCCATTAAAGAGTGGATACGGTTTGATCAACTTTAGCTTTCACTTGCATACCTTACAACTTTGCTTTGCTTTCTACTTATACTTTTTATTTTGAAGTTTATGATATGTCTATGTGTCATAATGCATATTTCGTGCTAAGTCTTTTATGTTAATCAATTTATA
>CATIWQ010099681.1:0-31073 GCA_949673415.1 Euphorbia schlechtendalii | reverse complement strand
GGGGACATTTGTAAAAATCCCGTAAAATCCAAAAAAATTGAATAAAATAAAAAAATCGAAGAATTTGAAAATTTTTCTTGATATTTTTGTTAATTATACATTATCATTTCTTATACTTTACTAACATTTGTCCAAGGTTATTGTGAGTGCTAGGCATTTACAAGTTTAATGTTAGTGCAAAATTTGAGCACATGTTGAATTTGAGCGTTATTAGCACAACATTTAGCAATTGGCAAGGATGAGTGGTGAGTAACATTCGAAAGCAACATTCCAAGTAAGTTTTGATATATATTTTGATGCAACATGAATTAGTATAAGTTATATAGTTTTAGTTTAATGCTTCCGATAAGTTTAAGTGGAGTAATATCTAATGGTATTCTTACTATGAGTTTTATATGCAAATCTCGAATAAGTCCTAGAAGTATTGAGTGTGTTTAAAGTGTTAGGAAACTATAGCCATAATACTTTGAAATTAATCAATAAAGGATGAGGGTATTAAAGAAAAATCAAAAGAAAGAGAGGATAACCAATGAGTTATGCAAAAGGTGAGGAATGGTACGAAGCAAAAACTACAACCATTCATTGAGTGAAAAAAGAAAAGAAAGCATAGCATGAAAAATGGGTGCAAAGTACAAAGTACTTAAAAATCATATGCTTAAAAGATAAAAATGAGAGAGTAGTATGGAGCATAAAATGCAACCACTGAAAAAAGGGGAGAGTGGTATGGAGCATAAAATGCAACCATTGAGAGTGTTTTAGCATCCTAGGTTACCTAAAAATGCCTTGAGATCAAACTTTCCAAAGTGTGCTCCTTTTGTCCTTTATACTTTATACCATACTTGAGAGAAGGAAATATTCAAGTGAGCATATAACGCTTATATGAAGAAGCAATTCGGTTGACCCTCCATTAAGAACAAAGGTATGCAACTGGACTATATAAATTGCACAATACTAATTTGTGGGAAATTTTGAACTTTTACTTGAAATTTATGCAACGTGGGAATGTGGTACTCACTACGATAATCTTTTCGCCAATGAAGTACGAACTTGAATACTATTTTATACACTTCTATTGTGTTTACCTTGAGGACAAGGCAAAAGTTAAATGTGGGGGTGTGATAAGTGTATAATTACACTTATTTTCATGATATTTCAATTATAAAATGATGTGGTTTAGAGTCATTTTATACTTCATATAAAAGATTTCACATGGTATGTAGTTGTTTTTTATGCAAGTGGAGAAACTAGGTGAATCTTGGGAGTGAAATGATCAAAGATGGACTTCTATGTAAAAAGAGTGAAAAAGGTGCAAAAAGATGCGTGGAACATAAGGAAATGGCTCAGGATCGAAGCTGTCAAAGATCAGCAAAGTTGTAAAGAAGAAACAATTTCACGATCGTGACACCCATTCGCGGTCCTGACTTGTCTCTCTTCACAAGCAGAAAGTTTCTAACCAATAGTTATGATCGTGACAAATATATCGCGCTCGCGACTTATGACGGTTATTGGTCAACTCTTCTCAACTACCAATCGCCGGATAAAAATGATCTATCGCCACCAACTGTCAGATGAAAAGACACCTTTTAGAAGTAATCCAATCATGAAAAGGTGCTTTTCCATTGTAGATGAGGATGAAACCTTGCATCCAATCATATTGTAGTGATGCAACTCTTCGCTAATGGACACGACTCTTCGTTTGGATAGATGCAACCCTTCGCACTCTATAAATAGGGTTCAAAACCCAACCATTTTGGTGCATGGTGTGTGGCATATGGTAGAGTGAAAATATAGAGGGTATATGATACACATTAGAGAGTGAAAATTATATAAATTTCGCTAGTTCAAAGTGTTAGTGAAAAAAATGTATAAATGATTCGATTCTTATTTCGATCACTAGATTTCTTCGCACATTCAAGCGATTGTTGTATGAGTGTAATTGCAAAGCACTTATCAATAAAATTTTATGTTCTTCAACATTCATTTGTTCGATATTCACAAAGAATAGCATCCTGTGGAGGTTCTATACGAGTCAAGACCGAATTCAAAGTAGACGCAAGAATTGCGGGAATTGATGACTCTCATTAAAGAGTGGATAAGGTTTGATCAACTTTAGCTTTCACTTTCATACCTTACAACTTTACTTTATTTTCTACTTATACTTTCTATTTCAAAGTTTATGATATGTCTATGTGTCATAACGAGTATTTCGTCTTGCGTCTTTTATATTAATCAAGTAATATGCTTTTGAGTTAACTTTAAGAGTGATTTCAGGGTTAACAAGATTGTGTATAATTAGTGGATCTGTGATTATAACGTTGTTTAGTGAGCCAACATTTTTGGAGTGGTAACTTGCTAAATATGGCTATGTGTGAGCGACCCGTACTAAACATAGTAATATTATTATCCAGGTTCTTATAAGTGACTAATTCGTTTACCCTAGATTTAGAAAATTCATCTCATGTGTTGCTCTATGGTGAACTATTAAATATTTAGGCATCTAGAAAAGTGGGGAACAAGGTTTTTGGTACCGTTACAGAATATAAGCCTATCGGAACGAATATAGTCAAAATCTTCGATCAATCGATAACTAACCCATTTTGGTTAAGGCTTTAACCCCATCTAGTCTCATTACCAAACACATGTTAAGAGGAAAATCATGTTATACATGTCCTTACATCCGTTAATAAGATTCGTATCACGACTTATGATGGGAAGACAATTTACCACCTTAATATTTTTGTAGGGATTTTATTGGTGCAGCTGGTCTTACCCTAGTCTAGAACTTATACGATGGATATGATTATGATTATGATAATAATAACAACAACAATAATAATAATAATAATAATTTCGGGCTATTTGGAATTATTAATCTAAGGGAACATGCTCAAGACTGGTGCATAATAAGCATTCCATTATGCCAAGACTCCACATAACATGAAAAATAAACAAGGTCCATGTTTAAGTTATTACACCTATGTCTATAAGTTCTAATCTAACAACTTAACCACGGTTGTAAAACCATATGTGGAATCTAATTCCCACACTAGATATTAACTAAGTCATAAAAAATCCCTTAGGTATGCTTTAACCTAATACCAATGGAGATTTTCACGTAGGAGAGGTCCTCTTAAAGTAAATGAGCAGCCAAGTCTAATCCTTGCCAAAATAACCATGAGCACTTCGATTCATTGTACCATAGAGAATTATGATGTAAAGATTTCATTCATTTAATCGAGTGAAGTACTGGATGACCCTCAATTTAAAGCATTTACACATGTGGCACAACATTGTTAATTTATATGATAATCACCTAGACTAAGTTTGAGCAAAACATTAATCTAGTTATCACATCATTTTTTATAGCAAGATTTGAAACCTAAGTCATGCATAGCATATTTTAATCAATTCATAGAAAATATCATTTCAACATATTAACTCAAGCATGCATAGCATACGGCAGGCTCTGATAGCACTGATGGTTAATTAAGGTACTAATTGAACATGCGAACTTGCACAGTGGAATTTCAAAACTTAGAATTAACCCTAAAGGATCTTCTAAGAATGGCATGATTGATATAATCTAAGTTGAAACATTCCATGGATGATAATAGGTTTATAAAACTTAATAAAGAAACCTAGCATCTAAGATTAGAGCATTACCAATTGATGTGTGTCATTCCTTTGGTGCGGCGCTCTCTTAGAACATTTGGACAGCACTCCATTATCACAAGCCTTTAAACCAGGATAGCCTCTATGATTAGTCCACATGGACCTCGATCAACCAAAAACTTCAAGTAGAGGAAGAACTCGTTAGTTAACAAGTAGCTACTAGACCGCTCATAAAACAACCTGAAAATATAATAGAGAAGGCTCATTCTAAAATATAAATAAACTATCAAAAGAATTCTTGCAAAAGCGGAGAAACTAGTGGAGGATCTAGCAAAAAGTCATGAAGAAAAGAAGTCCAAACTCAGAAGGAAAAGCTAAGTTGAAGTGTTGAACAAAAGAGGAGGGGCCTATTTATAGGGAGAAAGGGAGCAAAATGCTCCCCTTTTTAGCACTGTGGGATGGGACCGTGCGGAGCTCCAAGCTCCATGGGTTAAACCCGCCCGCACAACCTACTTGCGCGGGCTGTGTGCTGCCACACAAGGTAATCCCTAACGGGCTTGCGGGCTGCTAGTGAGCCTGCGCATGTGTTCGCCTTGTGCCAATGCATGCTAGCAACCCGTGAGCATTTTTATGCTCGCGAGGCTGCGGCGTAGAGCCCACTTGCAACGGGAAAAATTTCCTTGCTCCACCTAGTAAAATTTTTCCAACTCCTCTTAAAATTTCTTTAACTATTATTTAGTTTAACCAATTGATAATTCATCCAATGAGTTTGACTTTCCCTTGTATTCTTGTCATAGACCCAGTCTATAAGTTCTTTACTTAATTCGGTAAAGACCCAAAGTGTGTGACCTCATAGGATCCTAAAGTATAGAGCCGCTAGAGGTTAACCTAAACTTGGCTTCCCATCCGGGAACCTTTAGGTTCAGTGTTGCAGACTGATATGGAACCTAATAACTCTAGACAATCACATGGGCTTTCTAGCAAAGGCGTATGATCCCCTGATACTCGAAACTTAACGTGCTTGTGACTTAATCCGGTTCTGCAATAGTAAACAGTACAATACACTCCTTCCATCAGGTTAAGTACCATCCATTTTATTGAGCTAGAATTAAGTGTTAGCTCATGTAATAGTCGCAGCTATCTTGGAATTAGACTTGTTCACGAAGAACACCACTTACCATAATGAATCAAGATTGACTAAAAACCCATTTTATCAATCTCATACTCTGATTAGAGATTTATGAGTGTGTCACTTCAACAAGACGCCTTAAGGTACAACTCCCATTATATCACTATATCAAGAGCAGTGAATCCCATCTTGACTACTCGGCTTAACAACGAGAGTCATTATCACTATACATGTATCCCCCGTATCATCCTGATCACTAGTGTATGAATAAGTATGACCTAAACTATAACAACTCCTAAATAAGGTAACCAATATCTCAGGTTTGAGGATACTTGTGCTACTACTACAATAAGACATGACACCAACACATGGATATAGTAATTTCCGAGTGTTTATCTTACAATGATCTCCAATGTATTACCCGAATACATTTATGTGTTAACTAAAGGTACCACCTTCAGCTTATGAGATCGATTGCTTGGATCAAATTCAAGGAGTAAGCCTACACATGTTAGTTTGTCCGCTTCATTGATGTCCAGTCTCAATGAAACTATGACTAGAGATATTTAGATTATTCATGTAACACATGTGCAGTTCTAACACCATATAGCTCCCACTATGTCCTCACACTTTCACGCTATGAAATAGTCATGGACTTTATCTTATTAATGAACATACACACACACACACATAATAGCATTTATGTAATACCAATGAGATACATAATTTAGAAATAATCATCAATAAATAATAAAGATGCCTTATTATTGATAACAATAATCTGAAACTGTTTATACATTATAAACTAATAAAAATATATCATCCTAATTGCCTCTAAGGCATACATCATGTCTAACAAAAAGGACCCATAATAGATCACTACTATGTAACACGAGTTGGAAGCATTCGAAGTAACTCAACATGGGTACTGAAAAAACTACCAACAGGAAAGAAAGTCACAAAATCTAAAAGGGTGTTTCAAATAAAATGCAAACCAATTGGAGACATGGATAGATATAAGGCTTGGTTAGTGGTAAAAGGATATAATCAGACATATGGGATTGATTACATAGAATAATTTTTAGCCTTAGCAAAATTTGTTATTATCAAATTAGTTCTAGCTATTGTAGTTGCTAAAGAATGGATGGTGCATCAAATAGACATAAATAATGCTTATTTGCATGGTTATGTTGAGAGAAGAGTCATATATGAAGCCGCCTGAGGAATATACAAAAGCATAGAAAGGATAAGTATGTAAGCTAGTTAGGTCCCTCTAGTTTGAAGCAAGCAGGATGGATGTGGAACAAAGAGCTTAGAAGGAAATTATTGGATTTTGGATTGAAAAAATCTATTCATCACCATTTTCTACATGTAAAAGGTTCTGTTAGTGGTGATTTTATAACTCATGTTCCATATGCTAATGATTTACTAATAAGAAGGGCTGATTAAAAGCAAATTATATAATTAAAGAAATATTTACATGGTGCATTCACCATAAAAGATTTGGGGTCAACAAAGTATTTCTTGGGTATTGAAATGGTAAGAAGAGAAACTAGAATGTTACTTTCTCAGTTAAAGTACAATTCAGATATTTTAAAAGACACAAAGCTTGAAGATGTAAAGCCAGTCCCCACACTTCTACCATCTATTTTGAGCCAACCTAGTCAAGTCCATTGTTAAAGAACCCCGATCAATACTAAAGAATAATTGGCAGGTTCTTGTACCTAAATTTCACATGCCCAAATATCTCCTTTGCTATCCAACATTTTATCAGATATGATGTATACCCTAGAGGCAATTAGGACGATATATCTTAATTAGTCATAATGTACAAACTATTTCAGATTAATAATAATAATAAAAATAAAGGCATCTTTGTTAGTTATCAATGTTTATTCAATTTACATATCTAGCTGGTATCATATGTGTATGTGTGTGTGCGTTCGTTATTATATATATGTGCATTGATAAGACAAAGTCTATGACTACTTCATAACGTGAAAGTGCAAGGATATATTGGGAGCTATGTGGTGTGAGAACTGCACACACATGTTACTATGAATAGTTTAAATATCCCTAGTCATAGTTTCATTGAGATTGGACATCAATGAAGAGGACATACTAGCATTTATAAGCTTACTCCTTGGATTAGATCCAAGCAGTTGATCTCACGAGCTGAAGGTGGTACCTTGAGTTAACACATGAATGTATTCAGTTAATACATTAGAGATTGCTACAAGACAGACATTCGGAAATAACCATATCCATGTGTTGGTGACATCCCATATTGCATTACTAGTTACCTTGTGTAGGAGTTGTTATACTTTAGGTCATACTTATTCATACCCTGGTGATCAAGATGATCCAGGTGATTACGGTTATGATATAGTGATATAACGGAAAATGTACCTTGAGGTCTCTTGTTGAAGAGACACTCATAAACCTTTGATCAGAGTATAAGATTAATATAATAGGTTTCTAGTCAATCTTGATACATTAGGGCGAGTGGTGTTCTTTGTGAACAAGTCTAATTCTAGGGTAGCTACGGCTATTACATGAGCTGACACTTAATCTAAGCTTAATAAACTGGATGATACTTAACTTGATGGAAGGAGTGTATGTATTGGCTACTATTGCACAACCGGACCAAGTTACAAGTACATGACGTTATGAGTATCGGGGGATCATACGCCTTTGCTAGAAAGCCCATTTAATCGTCTAGAGTTATCAGGTTGGTCTGGAACATTGAGCCTAAAGGTTCCCAGAAGGGAAGTCAAGTTTAGGTTAACCTCTAGCAGCTCTATACTTCGAGATCCTATGAGGTCACACACTTTGGGTTTTTACCAAACAAAGTAAAGAACTTATAGACTAGGTCTATACCGAGAATATTGAGGATGTTGAAATCGTTAGATAAATTATTAATTGGTTGGACCAAATAATAATTGAAAGGATTAAAGAAGAATTTTGGGAAAAAATGCACGGAGTGTAGCAATGGATTTTTCCAGTTGCGAGTGGGCCCCGCGAACACCGGTTGTTCGTGGATGGGGCCTGTGCAGCTTCCCTGTGAGCAAAATTTGCTCGCGGGCCACTAGCATGCACTAGCACTAGGCAAGTGCATGCTAGAGGGCAATAGGCCCGCAAGCGCTGCCTTTGCAGTGCTTGCGCGAGCCTGCTGTGTAGGCCCACTAACGGCCATAAGCTAGGCTTACGTGAGAGCCCGTAAGCCCAGCTTGTGGGGCAAGGCAAGCCCATATATGTGGGCTGTGTGCGTGGTGACCTATGGGTGGAATGGGAGAAATCCCATCCCACATTGGTTTTTTAGGGGAGTTTTCAACTCCCCTCCCACTATAAATAGTGGTCCCCTTTCTCCTTTTTCACATACTTCAGCTCAGCCTTCCTTCTAAGTTCGACATCTTTTCTTCGTGAGCTTTTTGCGAGATCCTCCATGAGTTTATCCAACGTCGCAAGAATTCTTTTGAAGACTTATTCAATTTTGAAGAGAGCCTTCTCAGTAATATTTTCGGGTTGGTCTTCTAACGGTCTAGCAGTTGCTATCTACCAACAGGTTCTTCCTCAAAGGGAGGTTTTGGTCGGTGAAGATCCGTGTGGATCAATCTTCGAGGTCGTCCTAGATTGGAAGCTAGTGCTAATGGATTTCTGCCAAATTACTCTAAGGGAACGTCGCACCAAAGAAAGGCACGCATCAACTGGTAATGCTCTTTATTTAGATGCTAGGTTTCTTTTAATAAGTTTTATAAACCTATAAGCATCTATGAAACGTTTCAACTTTGATTATATCAATCATGACATGCTCAGGAAATCCTTTAAGGTTAATTTAAGTTTTGATTTGCAAGATTGTATGTTCATTTATTGTCTTAATTAACCAGCACATTTAACATGTCAAACCCACTAAGGCTCACTTGTAATCGGAAATACATTTGCTGAAATACCTAAAAGGCACAAAAATATATAGGTTGTTCTATCTTGTTCAAAAGGATCTCAAGATAGCATAATTTTTTTATGTTGATTGGGCCACTTGTAAAAAATCAAGGATATTAGTCATGGGGTATCGTGAGAAACTCATATATCTCTTAGAAAATGAAGTTGCAGAGCACTATGAGCAGATCATTTAAAGAGGCAAAGTATCGCATTTTAGCAACGATAGCTTGTGAATTAAAATGGCTCTCTTATTTGTATTTGGATTTAAAGATGAATTTGCATACCCAATTCCACTTCTTTACGAAGATAAGGTCACCATTGCTATTGTTGTCAACCCAATTTATCACGAAAGAACAAAAGATTTTGACATAGACTACCACATAATAAGAGAATATGTAGAGAAGGGATTTATCTCGATGCCTTACATTGATTCAAAGTCTCAACTTGCATATTCTATTACAAAAGCAGCTTTAGGCACTCAACTATCACACTTATTATTCAAATTTGGAATTAAAACCATTCCCAATTTGAGGAGAAAGTGTTAAGTTGCTTAAAAATTTTGGTTACTTTGGTCAAAGTTTGTCAAACTTTGTAATCAAACTTAATTCCCTACTATAAGATGTATCTTAGTATAGTGTACTCTCTTAAACTAATATAAGAGCTAAGTATCGAATTCTGTAATCCCTAAAAGTTTTTACAATTGAATAATTATCAGTTTCAATTCTCTTAATCATTCATTTCGATTCTTTTTTTCTTTCAAGATTTGTATGGTATCAGAGCGATTCGGGCTCAAGATAAATTCACAATATTTTATTAGTAAAACAAAATTCATGTTTTATTTGTTTGTTTTTTAAAGCAATGTTATTCATAAATCATGTGTGTGTATCAGTAAAATTCTTTTTTCACATATATATCTTTGTACACCACATTGTATAAAGGTGGTATAAATCATACAAAATGTTGCAAAGAGTGCACTTTATACTTGATCATACCCCTCTTATACCTGCTCATTCATGAGGATTCTTCGCAAGTGCATATCACACACTTTATATCCCTCTATACCGCCTTTATTTATATAACGACGTGAATGCTTTAAGGATTTCACATTAAACTTGGTTATACCACCTTATACGTCACTCGGAAGAATCTCCGCAAAGGTAAATCACGCACCTCGAGGAATTGCGCTTTAAAACGTATCCTTCTTATAGTAGGTATAAAGCGGTAAAATACTCGCAAGTACTTGCATTGTTTGCGTGCTTCAAACCCCTTTATACTTGCAGTATAATGTGGAATAAATATGCGAATTTTATTTTATAGATACTACATTAATATGGATTTACTAAAGGGTATTGGTCTTATGGTTAAAGGTAAATAATGGTTTGTTGAATTTAAAGGTCGAAATTTCAATCTTAGGAAAAATGCTCTATGGGAGATTTTAGCCTCAACCATACACGAGTCGGAATGGTGAGAACGATTCTCATAATTTATTCACCAAATAAGACCCGATAAAAAACAACAAACCAAAAAAACCACGTATTTGTTGTAAAATAAATTTGTATACTCTAAAGAAAGGGTAATTAAGCCATATACCCAAAAAAATTAGATTTTATTGTTTTTACAATAATGGGAAATTATTATTCACTTTACCATTTTATTAGATTCTTTTTTGTTTTTACTCTTATTCTCTTGTACATTCTCTCTTCTATCTAATTTGAATTCCGCAACTTCAAACCTCTATATCTCACAAACCGTTGATATTTTTGAATCGACGCTCTAAAATATTTTATTCGTTTTAATTTTATCTTTAAAATAACATACACTTTTAATTTTTGGAAAAAATAAAAAATTTATCGCAATCTTATACATAGTATAGTAGCTGTATAATAAAAATCATAATTTTTTATGAAGAAGTTATACAATGTATAAGAGTGGTATAATATTATGTAAAAAAGAATATATAGAATATATTATACTACTCTTATATTATATATAACGCCTTCATGAAAAAGCAGTAAAAACAGGTATTATACAACTATATACAATGTATAAGATTACGATAAATTATTTTTTTACTAGAAAATGAGTTTTGTTATAAAATTAATCACTATTATACCATGTATAAGAGCTTTCATATCAGGTTTAAGGTCTTCTGTCATGATTTTTATGGGGAAACCGGTTCTATTATGAACATAAAGGAGAAAAAAATCCATATAAATTCATTATACAATTTTACACCATTAATAAAGCCTTCATGAAAATGCAGTAAAATGGCATTATACCACAATTATACGCTGTATAAGATTGCAAAACATTATTTTTTTCGAAAAAAACAAAGTGTATGTCATTTTAAAGATAAAATTAAAATAAACAAAATATTTTAAAGCGTCGATTAAAAAAATCAATGATTTGTGAGATACAGACGTTTAAAGTTGCAAAAGTCAAAAATAAATAAAAAATAGAAGGTAGTTAATTAGAAAGGTTGACAAAGTCAACTTAAAAAAGGATAAAAAGAAAAAATATTTCTTCTTTTTATGTAAATGAAAAAAAAAATTTTAATTTTTGAAGTTTACAAAATTATTAATTTGTAAAGTCTAAATTTTAAAAAAAAATATGGTAAATAAAATAATAAGCCAAACAAATTGCAAATAAACCATTAAATCTTGCATAGTGGGCTTCTACATGTATTGGACTTGAAAAACATAAAATTGAAGTTGAATCCAATAGCTGAGAGGTGAGAACCCTAACCCCAACTGTCTCAATTTCTCAAATTTGAATTCAATTCAGCTTCTTCTCGCCTGCTGCATCAATTTCGGATTTTGCATTGTTTCAATGGAAGATTCTGAGGTGAATTCAATTTGTGCTCCTCTTTCTTTATTTTTCCTTTGAATTTAGCTCACTTTTCTTCCATTGTACTAATTTAAGAGAGCATTCTACCGAACCATACCTATTCTGAGCTTGAGAGTTGCCTTTTACACTTGCAGTTTTTTTATTATTTTCTTTTTCTTAATTAAATTTCTATATTATGTTTTGGAAAATGAAAACCTAAATTCAGTTTTTGTTGCAGCTGCATTTATCAGACAAGTCCACTGAAACAGATGATGGCTGTACAATGATCCTTCAACTCTCGGAAACTGACCCTCTTTTTTGTCAAAAGAAGGTGAGAAATGAAATGTATTGTAATCATGTTCCTCCTCCTTCGTTTCTCAATCAAAATTTCCTGGGGCTTGAATATTTGTTGGTTTAGCTTCTTTACTTATAGCTCATTGTAGTTTTCTTATCAGTAATAGTTGGAAGCTTGGAAACTCTTAGGCACTAACATTTCATGTCCTGATTTCATGTTATATTTGGTGTTTCTGTGCTACGTTGAGTAAAACAATACGTGTACAAATGAATTGAGATCAAACTGGTTCAAAATGTATGGACAGAGGGTCATATATGCCCTTCACCTTTGGTTATGGGGTCGATTTGCTCAAAAATAGATTCAAGGTACAAATACAATTTTACTCTTTAAGTTAGCATTAAGGGTTAAAATAATCCAAACACGATACATACTCGTAGTATAGAAAAGTTGCCACTCATTTTAATTTGGGCTGGTTGGACCGTGAATGCCTAGTTGGATCAATTTGATCGATTATTCAAAAACTTTATATCATTTGCTCATAGGATAAGCTTATGATATTTGTATTCAATCATAAAGAATACATTGAGGGCCAAAGCAAGAGGAAAAAAACAGATTTATTCACATAAATTCATACGGTCTATGTTAGAAAGGGTGAAAGTGCAGATTTTAATTTGTCCATATCTTTCTTTATTTCCTCCACTGATATTGAAGTCTGTTTTGATTTAGCAAGGTAATTCCTGGTTCTGCCAATTAGTAATATAATAATAATATGCATTGTTAATTTGTCGTATTGTTTCTCATGATTTTTCATATGATTTGGCAGGATTTACTTAATTATAAAGGTTTTGATGTCAAGGAGGAAATAAAGCTTCAAAGCTCTTCATATCCTGATTCGATTGCTAACACCCTTGAAAAGATGCTTCATATAGCAAGAATCATACACTTAGACGAGGTAAATGCGATATATGTATCCAAATTATATGTTCTTCTGTAGGATCTAGTTTGGTTAAAAATTGATACACTCATGGTGCACCAATTAGTGGTGTAGAATTAATGATTCAAGACTAATTAACTAAATTTGTGCATATTTCATGTCTTCCTTTCTCTTTAGTATTTTTTTATTCTTTTATGATTGATTGAGTGGGGACATATTGAGTTGCAGGTAGAACTTTATTTTGGTGATGTTGAGAGATGTTCATCGATGGAATGCTTTAGCCCTAGGAATGAGGTGGAAGCTCTCAATTCAATTCTAGCTATTGTAAACGGCTCACTTTGTACCAAAACACTCACAAACAGGAACACCTTGCTAGCACTACAAGATGCGATTTTTGGTAGGATCGACAAATTGACAGAGAAGAGAAGAATCGTGGCTCGGGTAGATAGAAGCTACACATGTGAAAAAGAAAAGGGTTTAATAGAATGGGGTGAAAACAATGGCGTAAAATCGAGATTGGAGATTGTCTGTAAGTCCTCGATGTTAGGGTAATGACTATGCGTGCAAGTACATAGGATAATTAGATTTCTTCTTTTAAGGGTGTCTCTGGAAACCCAAAATTTGAAGGAACTCAATTGAATTTATTTCATTGTGTGTAAAATGAAATGAGTTCAATTGAATTCCTTCAAATTTTGGGTTTCCAAACACACCCTAAAGCTAAAAGGCTGCCTGGAAGGGTAAATGAAGAGATTTTATTTGAGCCATGAAAATTATCATCACTAAAAATATCGTGTCATGTGCTCTATTTTTCATTGTAGATGTTGAAGGAGCTGGTAGAGGTGCCATTGCAATGAATGATCTAAAAGTCGGGGATGTTGCCTTGGAGATCCCTCTGTCTATTATTATTTCTGAGGAGCTTGTGCATCATTCGGACATGGTAATTTCATTAACTATTAGGTTTCACACATTTTTTATGTATTTTTTGAAGTATTTGGGAAGAAATAGTATGAAGTAAAAACAAATTCACACATCTGAGCAAATTGACTGGCTCTCTTGTGTATTTAGTGACTTCCATGTATCAAATTGTTAGGTAAGGCTTTTTCTAGGCACGCCTGTAAGTTTACTCTTTATGTTACTGGTTTTTTCTAGGCAGGTAGTAATTTTCGATTCTGTTTTTGAAGAAGAATATAATTGTGCTTTCTTCCCTTTGTTAATGAAAACAGTGTGTCACAATATACTGTTTATTCCATAGTTTGTGTGCAGTATCATTTATTGAAGAATATAGATGGGATGTCTTCTGAGACCATGTTGTTGCTATGGAGTATGAAAGAGAGGCATAATTGCAGTTCAAAATTCAAATTTTACTTTGATAATCTACCAAAAGAATTCAATACAGGTTTGCTCTCCTGCTATAAGTGATTCATTCAATGATACTTTGTCTAATTACTTGCATTTAGGAACTATTCTAAAAGGTTTTTGTGTATTGAATAATAGATCATTTGCTGAGTTTTAGTATATAATTCCTGATGAAGTAGCTGACCAAGTTGTAATTGATAATGGAGATCCTTGACAAAGTTTGAACAAATCCATCTTAGTAATTACTTCGAATCATTATGCATGAAGTTTGGTGATAATGAGGCAATCCACCCGTTAATTCTGGACTAATTTTAGAGTAAAGATAATCAGATGTTACAAGTAACATTTACATTTTCAATTAAGCATTATCTAATTAAGGCTTGTCAGATTTTTTTTGCATGAATGTACATATCTTCATATGTTAGGATAGTTATATATTTTGAGCTGGCAAACAACCATGCTAGGCAGGATAGAAATTCTTAGAAACTTGCATTTCCCGTTTCTTAATCGGTCTTGGAAACCTGAACTCACGTTATATTTGATATTTCTTAGTGTGTGCATTTTCGTATCATTTGCCATTTCCATGCTATCTATCAACCAAGAGTTAGCACAAAATTACATTATGAAAAAATCTGGAAGGATTTTAAATCCCCCCAAATTTTTTTCGGTCTTTTGACCACTTTTTGATAAGAAACACAAGTCATTGCCTCATGGTCTCTGGCATATTTTAACAGTTTTTTCCCAGTTTTGGCTTTTTTCTTCTTTTTTCTCAATCTTCTTTTTTTCTTGTTGTGAATATCTCCAGGGTTGAGCTTTGAAGTTGATGCAATCATGGCTTTGGAAGGAACATTACTGTTAGAGGAGATAATGCAAGCAAAAGAGGTCTTTTCCCATTTTTCGGTTTCATTTCTTCTAAGCCTGGCTGTTATGTGTTGCTTTTTATGCTGTCCAGGGATTCAAGAATTCTTTTTCTAAAAAATTTGTTGGATCATTTATAAAAACTCTTCCCTCCACATCATTCAACTTAAATATCATAAGAAGGCATGGTATATATTTATTATAAACCTTCTCTTTTGTGCTTGAATTTGGAAAAAGTTTAAGACTTCAATCAGCAGCCCGTTATCATTGTATGATTTTTATAATTATGCTTAGAAAGTTATATATTTTGCTCCATGTATATGGAGATGGCAAATGCTGTCTTGATAATGCATGTTTTGACATGTTTTAATTAAATTTTCGCGGTTTCAATCATATCTAACTTCTTTAGACTTGTCAATTGAAGATTCCGAGAAAAAGCGCCTTTCTGAATGTGTTACAAATGTTGGTTGATTTCCACAGCACTTGAGAAGTCAGTATGATGAGTTGGTTCCTTCATTGTGCGAGAATTATCCAAATGTATTTCCTCCAGAGCTGTACAATTGGGAGCAGTTCTTGTGGGCTTGTGAACTTTGGTACTCAAATAGCATGAAATTGATGTTTGTTGATGGAAAGCTAAGGACTTGCTTAATTCCAGTTGCTGGATTTCTTAATCATTCGGTATATTCTCCTCTTCTTCAGTCTTTACTGAGATTTATTTCGCAAAGCTAGTAATTTTTTTATTTCCGTTGAACATTTCAAAATGGTTGGACAACAGGACTCAAACAACTATTATTGCATAGATGTGAACCATTAGATTGCCTGGATATGATCTGCTGTATCCTGGACTAAACTAACAAAAGAAAAGCTGCTCTTCATATTATAATCCATCTGAAGTTAACTCATGACCACTTAATATTGTATCTGATAGCAACAAAAACTTCACCAGTTGTGACATGTGCTCTTTTTTACCACCCAAAATTTATGGTTAGATACTGTTAAGTTTTCGATATTGCTTAGTTAGGGACTATCTATTTAGGCTTCGTTCTTATCAACTTCTGAAAGCTGAACTGAATTGAAGTGAGGTGAAATTGAACTGAACTGAACTTATTTCAATTTAAATTTTTTAACTACGCATAGTTGAACTGAAGTGGATTGAACTGAACTGGACTGAATTGAATTAATTTGTAGTCTAAGAGAACAGGGCCTTAGTATAAGGTGCTCCTCTCATTGAGATATCTATAGGGTGAGTTAGGGCTAGTTTTCTCTCATTACTGTTGCAGAGCCATCTACCCCAAATTGGTCATTCTATGTATTGGCTCTGTTCTTTTCAACTGAAACTGAACTTACTGAAACTTAACTGAAAATACTGAAACTGAACGTACTGAAACTGAACTGAAACTGAACAAACTAAAATTGAACTGAAACTGAACATACTGAAACTGAACAAAATAAAACTGAACTAAAACTGAACATACTGAAACTTATTCTGAAATTGAAATAACTGAAACTTAATTGAATAATAATTATTTATATCAATGATAACAACATTACCTTGTAACTTTATAATATTATATTTTTGTTTCATTAATTATATTATGATATTTTGTTGGATCCTTGACTTTTTTGGTATTAACAAAAACCACACTTTGTAATATTATTTTGGAGCAAATGCTTTTTAATTAAAAAGACTACAAAATGAAAAAAGTAATTAAGTTAGTAGTGTGGAATTCTATTGAACAACAAATTTGAGAGATGAATCAAAGTAATATCCAACATGTCGATGAGGATAGTGAAAATTGAATTAGAAAAATTAACCTAATCATGAATTATAATATTGTAATATTTCTCAATTATATTGTTGGTAGTGCAGAATTTTATTGTACAACAAATTTGGGAGATGAACCAAAGCAACATCCACATGTCGACGAGGATAGTGAAAATGATAACATGAATGTAGATTAAATTAGAAAAATTAAGCTAACCATGAATTATAATATTGTAATATTTCTCAATTATATTGTAATGAGTATGTTTTTTAATACTTTATTAATTAATTATTTTGTCTATTTATTGTTATCAAACAAAGTTATTCATTATTAACGATAATAAATAATCAAATTTTAACATATTATTAATAATATTCTTAAATAATTTTTATTACAATTTATTTTATTTATGATTTATATTTTTGTTTCATTTTCTCATTCAAATTATATATATTTATAATTACTTTAATCATATTTACAATAATTTATAAACTGAATTGAAACTGAACTGAATGGGCTGTTGAATAAGTTGAAAAGAACATAGCCATAGACCTGCAAACTCTGAGGAGGGATGTTAAGTATCCCACATTGTCTAATTAGAGAGTTAATGAGCTATTTATGAATCAATACTCTTCTTAGAGTAATTAGGCCAAGTTTTTTCAATAAATACTTAAGGCCGGTTAAGGCTGCTTTTTTTAATAGTTCCATTTTCAAGCTTTTCCAGACCACTGTCTCAAAAAGCTCAAGAAATCAATAGCTAACAGTTCCTAATTTAATTAGTATTAAGAGTCAATCTTTTGTCTAATGCCGAAATATATTTCTCTATTAAAAGTTTGGAACTGAAACTGTTTATGGCAGCAGCTCTGACAGCAATCCCAAACAGGCCTAACTCATAAATGGTGTCATTTTGCCGTTTGTTCCACTCATTCAAAATTAGGGTTTTCTTAATCATGTCATAATTGGTTGACCCGCAGCTTGACCCGCATATTGTACACTATGGCAAAGTGGATTCTGTAACAAACACATTAAAATTCCCACTTTCAAGGCCTTGCAATGCCGGGGAACAATGTTGTCTTAGCTACGGGAACTTCTCTAGCTCACATCTAATCACATTCTACGGTTTCATGCCAAAAGGAGACAATCCATATGACGTAATTCCATTGGGTAACTAACTAACTTCTTTCTCTATCATCTTTATTGGAAGAATTTGATTCAGTTGAAATCTGTTGATTCAGATATCGATGCTGGCGAGGCTGAATCTAATGAGACAACTCACATGGTAAGAGGAACTTGGTTCTCGAAAAGCCACTGTGGTATGTTCCATTATGGCTTGCCGTCTCCATTGCTACAACTTTTTCGGAGAGCTCGTAATGCCACAGAAAGACCTGAATCCATTGTAATATTCTTTCGGCTCTCCATTTTTTTTTATAGCAGCTTACAATTTATTCAATATTATTTCTAAAATATGTTGGTTTCTGGCTAGATGCAGCAAGACCTCCCTGAACTTGGCAACTTTTGCCTGGTGTCACCCTAAACTTTCAGAATTTTTGGTTAATTCCCAGAAATTGGCAAAAGCACACCAACTTGCCCCCTCAACGCTACTTGTCAGATTCTGGTTGATTTGATTTTTCAAAGATGTAATTTTTTTTAAAATTTTTCCTTCTCAAACCTGAAGTTGACACGTGGCATTGAGTGCAATTTTATCAAGTTCAGGGAGCTAATTGAAATTTTTGAAAGTTCATCCGACAAAAGTTTCCTAAGTTTAGGAGGGTCTTGATCGTCAAATTCTCATACACATGACCCATTTGTTGCATTTCTTTGAATGATATCTAGACACGGTCAAGCTTGGAAATCGAAACGGAAATTCTGGAAGATCTGCAGTCCACTTTCCTCGCCATGGTCGAAAACCTAGGTGACTCGGACCTTTTTGACGGGTATAAATTCTACGTTGAAGTATTGAAGGATATGCCTTTCTAGTAGTAAATTACAAAATAACTGAGATTTTGTCATTGCAGAGAAAGCATCACTTGGGATGTTGAGCTTGCTTTAGAATTCAAAGATTTGCAACGCCTAATTTTCTCGTCAATTTTAACTTCATGTGGTAATGGTCTCAATTTAGTTCAAACTGAACTGGCTAAGTTATTGGCTGGCAAATGAGCAGTTGATTTTCTGCAAAATTCCCAGTTCAACCCTGTAATTCAGTTTTAGTAAATTTAAACCTTGTTCTTGAATTCTCAAAAAGAGTTTTAGTAATAGTCTCCTATTTTTTCTAGATTGAAATAAGCGTTTGATTAAAATAGTGACTCTACAATAGATCAATCTTCTAGCAACTCTTTCAAATATGGTGTGTTATATTAAATGTTGAAAATAAACAACTAAATAGATTGTTGAGTCATTAATTTAACAATATTTTAGTGATGAAAATAATTTGTTAGTAAACTTTCTATTCTTGTTATTGTTTTATTCTGAACGATTTCATATAAAATATATAATCTATTGCAACTATATTTTTGAAAATTCTTGTTTATCTGTAAATGCGTTACTACATTATCAATTTGAATTTGTCAGATTTTTCGAATAATAGAGTAAATAGTGAAAACTTACTCACTAAAGTGGCCAAGTGCAAAGACCAAGTGTTATATGTTTTTATTTAAACCATAAATCATACAACAAAAGATATTGATAAAAAGATATAGTATATGGTTTAAAGCATAGTTGGATTAAAAAAATCAAGTGGGTTGGGATTATGCTGCCATGTCAATGTCAAATAGGGATGAGAAAGAAGATTATGGAATCTAACTTTTGGTTTTTCAATGTATTGCTTTTATTATTAAATAATGGTTTAATGCATCGATATCCCCTCAACTTGTTTAAAAAGGATTGTTGTTACCCTGAACTTTCAAATGTGACAGATAATCCCCTGTATTTGTCTAAAATGTGTCACTTTACCCCACATAAAAATATCGGCTTCAAGAACAAGAAGATGAACACGACGGATCAAGAATCAATATAATATTATAATTAATTGAAGAAAAATTTAGAATAGAGATAAAGTTTGAACAAGACGATGAACATATATTAAGGATTTTGAATTGTAAGAATACGAATGTTATGGATTTTTTGTATTCATTTTCTATTCCACCAACATACTTTACGCACATGTATTTTGATAGGTCAGCAAAAGAAGGTAAAGCGATGCGTTTTAAACTAGTACAGGGGACTATCTATCACATTCAAAGTTCAGGGTGATAACAACCATTTTTAAACAATTCCAGGCATTAAATAATTGTAGTCTTTTGTGTTTGCTTTGCATTCTTTTTATTTATAATTACAAATTTGATTATAGAGTACAATATTTGTGGCTTTGAATTATTGCTTTCTAGATGTGTGGTCAATATGATGCTACACTTTTTTCATATAAATATTAATGCCATTTTTTACTTTATACCTAACTGCCCTTTCTATTATGCTAAGCCTAATGGATCTTTTTTCCATTTTTTTTATTTTCGTTAATGCTTGCTGACTCTTAGCATCTAATGTGCCGTTGAGATTTTTTCTCTTTTGTGGTTCTTGATTTTTTTTGGATCAACTTTTGCTGTTCTTAATTCTATATTATACTAAGGAAAGGTGCCAAATGAGAGAACATTTAACATTCTAGTTTTCTGAGTTGAAACAACTTTTGTACATTCTTTTTTTCTTGGGTGTATTCTAAGGTTGAAAGTTGGGGTTAATGGGACGGGAAATGCATTCCTCCTCCCCATTAAGGTTTCGGGAGGAAAATATCTCACATCCCCATCCATATGAAGATTTCGGGGATTTTAATTTTCTCCACTTCACATTCAAGGATTTCCCAAATTCCACATTAAAATAAATAAATGCAAAAAAATTCTCCTAAAACAAAATTATTTTGTGTCAATATTTTGAAAAAAATAAATAAACTAAGTTTTGTTTCAATATTACTCAATTTCAAATAAATGAAAAGTTTAATGTTTTCTTTCAATATATTCAATGTCAAATAAATGAAACGTTTAATAATGCAAAGCATTTAAGAAACTTAAGAAAACAAATATTAAACATTAGATACATTATTCAACAATCAAAGCAAAATACACAAAATAAAATAAAGTTTTTGACTTATATAAAAAAGAGATTTAGATTTATAAAGTTGAGATATTTAAAAACATTCATATAAATTCATATTACATATAATTAGAAATAATTTCATAAATATCTTACATTACCATATTATTACTATAAAATATAGCCAATAATTTGATTTTTTGAGTAATATTTGAGAATATTCGACGATTTCCCATTAAGACATATCAGGATCGGGTTGGGGAATGCCATCCCCATCCTCATTAAGGATTCGATGATTGAAAAATCTCATCCACGACCCGTGAAGATTCTTATAGGCGAATCCCCGTCCCTATCGGGGCGGATCCCCATCGGGTTCGGGGATTACCCGGCCCACTTTCTACCCTAATGGATTCTTATTTCCAAGGTAAAAAAGTTGAGAGTTGACTCTCGACCAAAGATACATCATTTTCACAAATACTCAAGCGTGTTGTCATCCCTACACATTGCATCTCCAAAAAATGAGTCTTACTTATTTTAAGAAGAAAAATGCAACATAAAAAATAAACATAAAGGTTTCGTTAGTTTGCAAAATAAATGTGCAAATGAAAATATTGTAGAAAAATAAAAAAAATGGTGCAACGAAAATTTCATTCTTTCGCACATGAAAGTTTGGGCTTGTCGTACCTACTACATAAGCAGGATAAGTTTGGCAATGCTCGTTTAGAAGATATCCAAATGATACGCTAAGATATTAGTTGTTCAATATCGAGGAACAAAAAATACTTATTATAATAACTTCACTTCATAGAAAATGAATACTTGATTTAAGAAGTTAGTCGAAGCAATATATTGGAATTGAAGAAGTTCAAGAAGCTTAGATAGATGATACATTGATTAACCTAGCATTTGAACTCAAGAAAGTGTTTTTGGTAGACGATAAATTTGGTAGATAGATGCGTGAAGACTTCTTTCCTTAATGAAATCAAAAGGTATACATGACACAGTTGGAAAGTTTTATAATTACATCTCATGATGAAAGTAAGGTATGCAAAATTTGTGGATTAAAGGGAACATCCAGAAGTTATATTTGGTTTGATGAAACAATAAAAGAACTCAATGTTCACTAATCCCTAAAGAGTCATGTGTTCAAATTATGCTTTGAACATCATTAGCATGTAGGACGAAAAGGGTCGAAAAAGGTTGCAAAGAAAGACAGTTTGGATGCATATATAAAATTCGGATGCAAAGCAATGCGAGAATTTGTGCTTAGGCTTGGGCGCATTAAGTACACTCTATACATGTATCATAAATTTTTACAGAATGTGACATTGGATTTAAAAAGATGTTAATGTTACAAAATTTCAATCTAGTAAATTTCTAAATTAATTAACAGATATTTAGAAACCAGACAAATCAATGATTTACCAGAAATTTTCTCAATTATGATTCAACTTCTTCTAAGATAGAGGCAAGATATTAGGTACTATTAAGGGATTAGAACACTAGTCACCTTGGGACTAGGAATACTAGTCTAATACAATTAAGTTCTCCTCAATTCATATGTGAACCCATTACTCCTTCAATTTTAAATGCTTAATAACTTAAGACAGTTTGAGATTGTTTCCTAGACCGTTGTCTTGAAAAACTCCATTTTCAATTTTTTTCTATAAGCGCAGATTTTGATCTTCAGAAATCAATAACAACATGCCTTAATTAACTAATATTAAGAGTTAAAATCTTTTGTCCAACAATAAAATATGTTATGTTATGAAAAGTTTGTGAGTGGAGCTTTTCGGGATGGTAATTGAGAAAGAAATCCAAATAGGCCTTTGATTACTTTGGAATATTGGTCTCCCATTGATAGGCTTTGAAATTGGGGTATTTCAAATTTTTTTGCATGAATTACCTCTTGCATTTGAAATCGAATAGTTCATCCTCTTTTAGAGGTTTTTTCTGATAGTTCTTGTATAAACACAGAAAGATATTATCCTACTCGTATATAATTAGTGATTGCGACATCTTAACAAGTTAGGAGAGTGCGGATATCACGTTTGTTCGGGTTCTATTACAATTCTAGGGTCCGAGGGTAGTGCCCCTAGCAGCGTGGTCCAGGGGCAGTGCCCCTAGCGGGGTCTAAGGGGCAGCGCCCTCGGTTGGGGTCAAGCTATCAGGTTAGCTCGAACAAAAAAATTATTTTTACCTCGAAAAGTCATTTTTTTATGTGTTTTGGATGGTTTTTTCAGCTATAAAAACATTGAATTGAGCACTAAACAAGCACGGTTCATTTTCATCTTTTCAAAACAAATCTCATTCTAAGTTCTTGTTAAAATTCTGATTTTATCCGATTGAAATATTTGGTATAGAACCGCCAAATAAGTTTCAATCTGAAAGTATTTCACGACTTCAGACTTATCCGTGTATTTTCCCAACAAAATTTGTCCCTTAATCCTTAAGACTTTTTATAACTATATTTTACTTCTAAAGATGTAAATTTAATTTGCTTATTTAGTTCGTATAAAGTGTGTAGATTTATTTAAGCGTGTTTTAGTTTTATATTAATACCTTAGTTTTGGAATTACAAACATGCTCTACTTTGAAACTTTTATTTTGCATCTAGGATGTGTAGAAATGATTTAGATTTAGCATGTAATCCTAGTTTTTCAATACCATTGTGTATTTGTTATGTATAATTTTGGGAGCATGTGTAGTTGGATTTGTCCGGTACATGGAACTTTAAATAAGTTTAATGAATTTCTTGTTATAAACAAGTTGAAAAAGCTAATAGAACATTTAAGGCATGCTCAGTTAAAACCGTAAAAGAAACATGTTTATTTTGTCTAGCTTCCTTTTATTTTTAAATAGTAATCAGTATTGTGTTTAAAACCTTTACTTGTCAAAAACACTACAAATAAAATAAAAATTATCACATAAATTTACATAATTAAAATCAATAATTTACATTAATTTTAAAGTGATTAGTTATAAATTTTTTTAAAAAATCTTTTATTTCAATTAAAAATATAATTTGATTCATTTATGAAGTCTACAAATCATAAAAATTATTTTTTGTCTGCATGATTGAAGGTATGAAAAATTTCGAATTGAGATTACTGGAATCGTATTTGATAAGCTCTAAAAATTTAAAGGGATACGAAGATGATACTTATACAACGTGTTTACAAGTATTAACAGAGAAGTAAAAGATATAACAAACTTCTTGACGGGAAAGATTGTTATGCTAGCTGACAAAATGAGTTAAGATCGGTGACGTGGCAGATGGCAGGGATCAATGACATGGCATGATTATAGTTTTTGCTCTGCTGTTGTGTCACTGCAATATCAAAGCCCCCCCCCCCATCAAAATGGGTCTCATTGTGCACAAACCTTTTGAATTGAAGTGAGACAAGCATTGGAGACATTTATGTTGTAGATATAGCTTTTCTGAAAAGGTTTGCCAGTTGATCTTTGGTTGAAATCAAATTGACATAAAGAAAGTTATGTTGGATCATGTTCTTTACAATGTGACAATCAATCTCAATGAGTTTTGCGCTCTCATGAAATACTGGATTGCGAGCAATGGCAATAGTAGCTTCATTGTCACAATGCAAGCTTATAGGGAGGCTTACTTTAAGTTGAAAATCACTAAGAACAAAACTTATCCATTTTAGTTCACAACTTGTAGTGCACATGTTGCGATATTCTGCTTCAGTTGTTGGCATGCTTACTATATTTTGTTTCTTTTTCTTCCAATTGATTGAAGATTGACCAATGACTATGCAATATCCAGTGATGGACTTTCTGTTGATCTTGTAAGTAACCCAATCAGAATCGTAATAAGCTTGCAACTTGAAATCTGATTTGGAAGAGTAGTGTAAGACATAATTCAAAGTCCCTTTTAAGTACTTTAGGACATGAATGGCTAGCTGGAAATGTTGTTCAGGTGGCTCGTACATAAACTGGTTGGGTTTTTGTGTAGCAAAGGATGTATATGACCTTGTGAAGCTTAGATATAATAGCTTCCCAACAATTTTTTTGAACATGTTTGGATCTGTGACTAGCTTACTTTTTTTTCATTTATTAAAAAATTAGTTGAGAAAGGGCTTAAAGCTATGATGGCATCCTCCAATCATACATCTTTTATCATGTCAATAATATACTTAGCTTGATTTAAAGTAATACCTATTTATCCTGAGAAATCTCTACACCCAAGAAAAATTTGGCAAAGCCCGTGTCTTTGATAGTGTATAGGTTGTGCAAGTGATCTTTGAACACCTGAATCTATTTTGTCTTTGATCTACATATGAGGGTATCGTCCACTTAAATCACAGTTGCTGAAAAAACCTTAATCTGCCAGTTCTCCTTTTGCAAATAAGCAGTTGTCAATTTCAGATCTGTGAAAACCAAAAGTTATCAATGCACCCGATAACTCTTTGTGTCATTGCATTCCTGCCTGTTTCAGGCCATGTAGTGACCTTATTAGTTTGCAAACTTGGTCAGTGTTTGCATTTTCATATCATTCTAGATGGATTAGGTAGATTCTTCATCTAAAAACTCATGTAAATAGGCATTATTGATTTCCACCTGGTGTACGTGTCAGTTGTAAGAAGCGGCTAAAGCCAATAACAATCTAATAGTTACCACCCTTGCTACTAGACTGAAGTTGTCATGATAATCAATCCTAAAGTTTGCTTGTAGCCCTTAGATACTGGTCTAGCTTTGAACTTTTCAAATTGACCAATCGATGTATATTTGATTCGAAAAACTCATTTAGAACTATTTGTATTTTTACATGCTGGTAAATTCACCAATTACCATGTGTTATTTTCTTCAAGAGCTTATTATTCTCTTTTCATTGCTTTGTGTCACTTGGAATCTGATCAAGCTTCTTTAAAGTTCTTTGGGTCTTTCTAAGTCACAACATTGAACAAGAAATGTGTGTTACAAGCTGGAATAATATTTGCCTCTATGGATTATACAAAACAAGTGTTGTTGACAAAAAAACCTTCCATTAAGCTAGTTTTTGCTTCATTTTGTTGTACCTTCTAGTTGGTAAGAATTATTGGTTATGTGGAAAAAATCTGTTGGTGAATACTCAGCGATAGGCTTCTCTGTATTTTCCAAGAAAGGAAAAGTTGTTTCATGCAAAAGTAACATCCCTGGACACAACGAATCTCTGCTTCTCATTGTCCCAGATTTTATGGCCTTTTTTACCAACTTAGAATTCCATATGGACTCCTTCACATGCTCTGGAATCAAAATTATCCTTTTGATGAGATGTATTTGTGTAATAAACCCTACACCCAAATACGTGAAAGTTAGTGTAAACATGACTCTTTGTGGAGTCTTTTGTAAGGGTTCTTCCATTTAATCACTCTTGAAGGAAGAAACATTCAAAATTATGACTGCTAACATGACAGCTTCTCCCTAGAAAGTTTTAGGCACACCTGACTACATTAAAAGGGATCAGGAAAAATTCAAGAGGGATCTATGTCTTCTCTCCACCACCCCAACCTGTTGAGGAGTATGAGCACAACTACTTTCATGCAAAATTCTCAATTGTTAAAATAATTTTCTACATCTCGAGTTAATAAATTCAGTACCATTGTCCGTTCTAAATGTTCTAACATCTACTTCAAATTGTGTTTTTACCATTTTTTTAAAAAGTGTGATTGCTTGCAGGGTCTGATCTTTGGACTGCAAAGAAAAAGCCAAGTATATATGGTGTTGTTATCTACTGAAGTTAAGAAGTACCTAGCACCATTTTTAGATATTATCCCCATAAATTCAAATGGATAAGTTGAAAGGCTTTCATATTATTAATACGACTATTTTTAAAAAATTTCCTTGGTTGTTTGGTACAAGGACAATTGTTACATCATAATCTACATTCTGTAGTTTTATTTGCAGAATATCCAGTAATATAGCAACTAACATATGACCTAACTTTAAATGTCAAATATCTGGTACATTATTACAAACACCGGTCTAAGCAGACAACATACATCACTTATTATTTTATCATTAAAGGAACTAGAATCCAATTTATATAGCCCTCCATTATACTAGCTAACTACAAGCAACTTTTTGGATCCCTTATTATGTAAATAACAGTAGTCAGCAGTGTATCTTTCCATCCTTCAAAAATGCACTCACTAACAACAAGTTAAATTTAAAAGTTGGTAAATGCAACACAATTATCAACATCAACCCTTCTGACAGCAGAACTTCCTCTGCATGTTGAACAATTTGACTACATCCATTTGGAAAACTGACTAGTTGATGACTCTTAACATACTTGTTCAAACAACTAATGTTAGAGGTCATATATGCTGATGACTAGTTGATGACTCTTAACATACTTGTTAAAATAACTAATGTTAAAGGTCATATAATCCATGTGATTATGCCTAGCATGGAAAGAAAAACCGAATTTTGAACTCTTACTACAAGAATCATAGTAGCAATCTTCATTTGTATCAGCAAAACTTATTATTCCTGCAAAAGTAGAGAAATCAGTATCATCAAAAGGTGTTTCAACAACATATTTACCTTTGATTTTCATCTTTCCCTTATTATTCTCCTTCTCAGTCATGCGTGCCATATGTCTACCTACAAAACTACCTTCCCTTGATGAATCAGTATATGAATCATCTATTGTTGTATTGTATACTTGGTAGGATCTTTGTTTCTTTTTCCTTTCCAAGTACCAATCAAGATATCCAATTAGTTGAAAACAAAAATTTCATGAGTGGAAGGGATTATTACAATGGCTACAAGGTCTCTCCTCTACTGAATTCTTGTGAGATTTCTCCTCAACTTCATTCTTTTGAAACTTCTTATACTTTTGAAAAGACATCTTATTCTGTTGTGTTATTGTGAAATTAGTTATCTCAATAGATGTAATTATCGAAACTTCTCTTTGCTTCTCTACTCGTGTTACCATTGCACAAGCCTTGTTCAAACTTGGTAGTGGATCTATTAACAGAATCTGATTTATTTTCATAATTGTCATTCAAACTCATAAGAAACTGAAGTAGCTTGTCATCCTCCCCATGCTTAATGATTTTGATATCCACATTGCAAATACAATCATACTTACAAACTAGATCATGTCTCAAACTAGACACTACACTCCATAGTCTTTTTAACTTCATAAATATTTTGATACAGATAAATTTCTCTAAGAAAGCAAACTAATATTTCTTCTTAGTTGATAAAGAAAAGGATCATTGGTCTGGCCAAACCTTTGCTCTCCATACTCTCTTGCAGATTCTACATATAAGAAATCTTTAGACATTTCTTTAGTTTTTGAATTTAAGATAATGTATTTGAGTTTTTCCTTTGTTGTTGAAGATCGCTTAATGACTCTACTTAAGGAAAGAAATTGTTACCGGTTAAGAGGATCGAGATAAGAGAAATACCATGATTTTTTAGATGATGTGAAACAGATTATTGATCTTCTTCTTCCTCATCCATTGAATCAAGAGGATCTTGAGTATTGCTAATGCTAGCTCGAGTAAGAACTCTTCATTTTTTCTTTTCCATCTTAGGTGCATTCTAATACGATGAAGAAATGAAAAATCTTGAATTGAGATTTACCGGAATCATATTTTATAAGCTCTCAAAATTTAAAGGGCTACAAAAGATGAGACTTATACTATGTGTTTACAAGTCTTAAGAGAGAAGTAAAAGATGTAACAAGCTTCTTGGCGGGATTGTTATGCTAGCTAGCAAGTGAGTTAGCATTAATGGTGTGGCAGATGACATGGATCAATGACATGGCATGTTTGTAGTAATTTTTCAGTTGTTGATGAGTTACTACTCTACTACTATGTTGCTGCAATTCAACAATAATGGATAAACTGATATTAAATAAAAATGACAAATTCTTGTGTCTAACATCTATATGTTTTTTTTGCCCCATTGTCCAATTTAAGATGAAGGCTTCAAATTAACTAATTATAGTTTAATTTAATTCATTTGCGTCACGATGATAATTGAATTAATATTTCTACATGATAAGAGCTAAGAGCCCAAGAATATGTGGTAAGCTTAGCTTTTCATTTTAATTTTGGGTAAAGCTATATGAAGACATTGTCTTTTTATAACTTCTATACCGTTAGATTTTTTATTGACTAAGCACCCCTTTTTGTCATTTCCTTCCTAATATCTCCTCTTTTCTAAGTCTTTGTTGGATCAAAGTATTAATGAAATTTAAAGGAATGGAATGGAGAGTGGGGGATATATTTTTAAATGAATGAAATAATTTTAAAATTTTATGTTTGGGAATGGAAAAGTTGAATTTTTAAGAGCAAATTTTCATAATCACTCCAAATTCCACCAATTTGGTGGGATTAAAGGAATGAATTGAAGGAAAATGGAATTAATTGAATTCTCCTCAAATCCTTTCCCACCATTAAAAACCTTCCAAACAAACATAAGAATATATTTTCTTTTCATTACTCTCCCTTCAAAAATCTTCTCTCAAACAAAGCCTACTTCTCACTTCTTTCATTTTCCCCTATATTAAAATTACATGTGATTTTACCGTTGGTTGTTTCAGAGATCTCTTTGTTTCCGTTCATTTTGTAGATTTTGAATTGAATTTTTGGTTTTACAATTGGATTATAACTTCAAACTGTAATTACAATTAACGTGGATGCAAGCTAAAAACACAGAACTGTGAATTAAATTAAACATTTTGAATGTGAGAAAGTTTGGCAATTAAACTCATATAAATCCTTCACAAATAGAGACATCGTAGTATTAATGTTAATAGCCAACAAAAGATAAAATTAACGATGCAAAACCAGAACAATGAAGCTGGTGGCAAAGACATTAGCAAAAGCGATGGCGGAAGTACCAACCGCGTAAGAGACGGCGGAAGTATCGACTACTTTGAGAGGGAAGTGAAGGTAGTTAGAAACTGTGAGAAAAAGATTCTGTAAATTTAAACTGGTACATTTGTAAATTTCAATCAATCTTAACAATCCATCTAGTTTTAATAGTTTAGATTTAATTCCATTGTGGACCCACAGATATATAAATTCACGCTCGACAATAAAAACCGGATGAATGGTTGAGATTGACTGAAATTTACAAATGTATCAACTTCAAAATTTAGAGAATTCTTATCCGAAATTATATGCTGCACAGCTAATTGGATTATTACATATTTAGTGAACCGTTGGGCAACACTAAGATCTACTGGTGGACTCTGGTTTAAAAGGCGATCAAGGTGATCGCTTAGGCGGCGCCTAGGCGGGGTTTATCGGAACACCGCCCCGATTTTATATAATAGGGTGGTCAAGACGGAAATTGTCGCCAAAATCAAAAAAGTATTGCCAAAGATCAGAAAAATGTTGTCAAAGCCTAGAAAAGTGTCACCAAAGCCTAAAAATGCGTCATCAAAGCATAGAAAAATGTTGCATGATTTTATAAATTTTATTATATAAAAAATAACGTGTTATTTAAATTTATTATTCTAATTCATTAATAAATATTAAATATTTTAAAATATTAATCCGCCTAGTTCCCGCCTAGGTCTCGATTAATTCCCGCCTAGGTCCCCGGAGACTCTAGCCGCCCGACTAACGCCTAGCGCCTTTTAAAACACTGCTGGTGGATATATAAGTCATATAAACATGTGTCAATGTAGCTTTGCCCTTTAAATTTTTATTTGTTTATTTTTTTAAATGACGAATTTAAGTTTTTACTTTTTATTTTTACATTTCGAATAATTATTAATAATTTTAAAATTTATCTATTAAAAAAATAACGATTATTTAAAAGTTAAAAGTTATACATATTAGTCATTAGATCACATTAAGTGAAAAAAATAACCAATAAATAGTTATCAGGTAATTAGTTTTCACAATTTTTAAGTATCTATACAACTTTGTTACATATGAATCATGTTTACTTTTGGAAAGTTTGAGAAAATATAAGAAAAACGTGTATGTTGTAAAACATTTATTTAGAAAATTCTAAATAATATTCTCCGTGTTCTAACGAAACACCAATTTCAATTGTTCATTTTTTTAGAACAAATAATCAGCTCTTATAGTTTGCAGCATGGTTTTCAGAACCGGACCAGTTATCGAATAGGTGAAGAGGGTGGTTCATGGATTTAAGATTCAACCGGATTAAATCGGTGGTCGAACCGGATTTTCTAAAAATTGAAAAAATATTATTTAAATAAGATATGGTGAATTTATTTACACAATACATTAAATAAATAAAGTAAATACTTAATTTAAAACTAAGTAAAAGTTTTAT
>CATIWQ010099668.1:0-16300 GCA_949673415.1 Euphorbia schlechtendalii | reverse complement strand
ATGGAGAACCAAACCATTGTTGTGAAGTTTCTTTCAACTCCCGAAACAAAGAGAGACCGCCATAGCAATAAGAAGTCGTATGAGCAGCCGTGCCATTGGAGGGCCTTGCACCAGACGAGCCAACTGTCCTTGCAAAAGAGAAGCATTTATTTTTTAGTTTTAGTTTCATGACAAAACGGGCAAGAAGAGTCCATTACAGCTCCTCCACTCCTTCTAAATAGGAATTCTTTGGTCGGAAGCCTTTTATGGAATAAAAGCCAATCAAAAAAGTGAATGTGTGGGATCATATGTGTGCTCCAAATCATATCAAATGACATAGATGCATCCACGCCATTATCATTAACGTAAAAATCGAAACAAAAAGAAGCAGAGGAGAATGTTTTTCGCAAGCCAAGATTCAATAGTAGTCAATCAATAGAATGCGAGAAATTCAGCAAAACTTGTCCCTCAAGAGAACTCATTGTTGCCGACAAATGGAAAAATGCCCGGAACATTCCCAAGAATTAGGTTATTTAGCTCAAGACATAGCTACCTTTTAGAAAATCGTAGCCTTCTATGCCATAAAGGCCTGCCATAACTCGCATTAGAAAACAACTCCATGCATACTTTATCCACCATATCGCTTCGCATGATGTTCAACTCCCAAAGGTCTTCGAAAAAGATACTTTAAAGGCTGGTTTGCTACCCATAATTCATGCCAAAAGCAAGAAGTAATACCACTATCTAGCTGTACACACGAATTAGCCACATAAAAATCCCAAAAAACACTATTTCGATAGCAACATGAAAGTACATTTAGCTAAATTGGGGATAGCCGTGATTTGTCAAGCTCAATTAAGTCTCACCAAGAGTTAATACCATGCCTTCTTACGCAAAAATTAGCCCATAACGAACATAAATCCACATTCCGAAGGTGCCATAACCATTTGAGTAAAAGGCTACAGTTAATCAGCTTAAAGTCATGAATATACAACCCGCCCAAGTGTTTTGCCAAATTAATTATTCTCCAACTTACTTTGCAAATTTCTTTTTGAACATGATCCCCTCGTCATAAAAAGTTCCTCATAATGCATACAAGTTTCTTATTCACCACCTCTTGTAATTTAAAGATTGAAAGCAAATAAATTGGGATTGAAGAAAGTACCGATTTCACCAAAACTTCACATCCCACATAAGATAGGCATTTTCCTTTCCAACAAGCCAATCGGTTCTGAAAATTTGCAATCAATTCATCCCAACTGCTACAATTCACCCGCTTGAAGGAGAGGGGGGTCCCGAGGTAACATATGGGAAACTTCTTAAATTTGTAACCAAGTCTCAAGGCACAAAAAGTCAACATGTTTTCATCAATCATTAACTCCAAGAATGGAACTCTTATGATAATTTATACGTAGGCCCAAGATTAATTCAAAGCATTGCAATATTCAAATCAATTGGGGAATAAGGGCTGCGTTCAGAAGTAGGAAAAAAATTGTATTGTCCGCGAATTGCAATAAAGAGATATTCGGTAAAGAATCATCAATTTTAAACCCCGGAAGAAGTCCCTCCTGAATTCTTGTGTCAAAGAGTTGCTTCAATCCTTCTATTGCTAGTACAAAAATAAAGGGCGATAAAGAGTCGTCTTGTTTCACGCCCCTTTAGATTGAAATTGGAGGACCCGGGCTTCCATTGATCAAGAGTGATGTGGTAGACATATGTCGGCAGCCCTTCAACCAAGAGATCCATTTGTGATTAAAGTCCATCTTCAACATAATCAAAGCAATATAGGTCCAGGAGACACAATCGAAAGCCTTACAAAAGTCCAATTTCAAGACCATGCATGACTGGCGTTGCTTATGTATAGAATCGATTATTTCCGTCGCCAAAAAGGAGCATTTGTGGATGCTTCTATCGTTAAAAAACTTAAATTAATGTTGTTTCTATCATAAATGTTGTTTATATTTGCTCCTTTGCTTTCGTAATTTTGAAACACCTGATCATCTATTTGTTACTTGCTCTTTTCAGAGACAATTATGGAACACAATGGCTTCTCTATACGGGAGAACAATTGATGATAGTGTAGGGATGATTGAAGTGATGGACTCAATGAGAACATAGTGTTTTAGCACTCAAATGCAAGTTCTTTGGGGCTCCGGAATTGCAAGCATTATTTGATTGTTGTGGCATGCAAGAAACAGTTACATCTTCGACAATGTGAGGCCTAATATTCAACACATTATGCACATGTTATTGGCTATTTATCATCGAATGGATAAATTGGGTTTTTGTAACATTTGGAACTCAACGATTGAGAAGAGAATTATATACTCTCTTTCACTACAATCCCAGAATAATAAAACACCAAGAAATATCCTTGTCCAATAGAAAGCCCCACCAAGGGATTGGGTTAAAGTCAACACAAATGCCTCGATAATGGGCTCTTCAGGGGATTCGGGTTGTGGAAGTATCTTTAGGGATCAACATGGCCAAGTGCTCTACTGTTTTGCATTTTCCATTTGTATATCTTTTATTTAATTACTAAATTAAGAGCGGTAATTCACGCAATCAATTATGTGCAAGATAGATGGTAGTGTTACTTGTTGTTAGAAAGTGACTTGACATATGTTTTTTGGTAATACATATTAAAGTTATGGATGCTCCACGGCAAGTTTGGCTAGCATGGATTGAATGTCTTGCCAAAATTCGAGACATTATTCTTGTTGCTTCACTTATTTATAGAGAAGGGAATCTTGTTGAAGATGCGTTAGCCACCCATGGAAAAATCATGCAATCAATCACAACTTAGAGTGGAGTCTAGAGTTTTTATGTGCCTTTTTATGTTCATGATAGAATGAACAGAATCAATTATCGATTCACTTAGTGTAGTGACATTTACTTCAAAGGAGTTTGTAGCTTGTTACAAGTCTACTTTTTGTCTTGTTGAATATCTTTATTTTCTTTTTCTTTATTTATTAATAAAGTTTTTGAGGGTTTTTTTAGAGTGGGGAAAGGCAACGTTCCCCCTTGGTGTGTTTGTCTTGTGTTCTCCTTTGAGTGTTATGTAAGTATTGGATTAGTGAGGTGTATTGTATTATTATTATTATTATTATTATTATTATTATTATTATTAACTACATTGCCACAATTTAGTTTAAAATAAAACAAGATTACCCCTCTCATGAGGGAAATTGCTAAAATTATAGGAGTAGGGCAATATATTTACACCTGATACTTTTTTCTTTTTCCTCTCTCATGAGTAATTCTTTTTCAACTTTGATTTTCTTTCTACGTTCTATTAATAGGCAATATCTATTAGTTACAATTCATTCTCTTCTCAATCCAATTTTGTTGCAATTTTCTCTCCATAATTGTCGATCATTCTCTCTTGATTCTTTTTTTCATCTTATTTTTTTTAGATTCTCTGTTTCGATTTTGCTCATCCTTGCTATGGTCTTCTTTGCATCAAGTATCTGCAATTATTTAGTTTGAAATTACGATTAGGTTTTTATTTGTTTTTTGTATTTGATTTGATTTTCATTTTGAATCTATGTAGAATTGTAACATTGTTGTCTTCTACTTCTTCATTCATTATTCTGTAATTTTTTAAGTACTTCTTCCATAATTCTTTGTTTCGATTTCTATATACTTTTCAAATATTCTCTGTTTGAATTCTCGATGTTCGTCATTGTTCTTTGCTCAAAATCTAAATATCTAAATTCAATTAGCTTTGTGCGAATTTTTATCATATAGTACTTACTTTGATTTTATTTCGCCATTGATTTATTGTAATTAGATGTTTCAATATCTTTTTTGATTTAACAGGTGCAAATTCTTCCATTCTTGTTGCATTGTTTTGGATCTTTGACTAAGGAATTGAAGTTAGTTGGATATAAAGTTGTTGGATATTTGTTTTCAAGTTCATCAAGCTTTGTTTTAATTCAGCTTTTATTTGATTCGAAACTTATTTTTTCAATTAAAGGTTTTGAAAATTTTTTGAATGATAACAATTGAAGATATTGATGTGTTTTTATTAGATATGTATTTGATTTTGCATTATCGTTTTTTCTGTGTATCTTGTACCTACATGGTAGGAAGTTGGTAGTAATCTAGATTCGCAATTTTGTTTGTTCATAGCTTTTGAATTTTAGTGTTTGATTGATAACAATGAAATATATGTCTCCTACAAGGTTCTTTCCATGTTCCTAAAAGATATTGATGGATTAAACAAGCTTCCAATGAAATAGAAGGTTCTTACCACTCTCGTACCACAATCATACCAGATTTCTATCATATATTGAACAAAAAATGTTTTTGAAAGAATCTGGTAAGTATCTGGTAGGATGCTTGTATGCATGTAAAATTAGTAAAAATCCTTCTTAATGTGTACACATGCTATGGAGATAAACTTTGACATGTATTTGCGTCACCCACCACGTTCTAAACAAATACTTGCTATTTTGATTCAATACATTTTAGACATTTAAGTTGCATGTGTTGTAATCACTTTCTAATGTTTTTTCATTTACTTTTAAGATTATAATTGCTTGTTTAATGCTTTTTTACTAGTTATATATAACAAAATAACGTTTACTACCAATTTTATACCGTGTTTTTACTAGTTTCTTACTAGATTTCAAACAGTTGAACAAAATCAAAAATGTATATTATAATGGATGGTGTTTTAAAGATAAAAATAAGATAAAAAAAAACTTCAAAGTGACATGTCAAAAAAATAAATGGTTTGCGAGATAATGACAAAATAAGATAAGAAAACACAAAAAAACAAATACAAGGCAAGGGAGGAGAATACAGAAACTTGGAACGTATAGGTGTTAAACTTAAAACTTAAATGGTCACATAAATTAGGGTCCAAAACTTGGAGTGGAACAAATCCTAATTTTCAACATTTTTTTTAAAATTATCCCTTTTTATAACATAATTTCAAAGTCAAAATCATGATTTTGCTAACTTTTGAAACTGCATACATCTTTTTAAGAAAATTTTACAAATACCTTCTTACAAATTAGTCAAATCACAGAACATGTTTTTGAGTTTACCCAAATTTTAACGAGTTTAAGGCATACCCAACCTCGGTTCAAAGCAGTTGAAGTCGGCTTTGGCATGTTTGTACTATTTTGGACGATTTCGTCTATGTTTTAAGACTGATTTCAGCAATAAATTGCAATTTCAACTCATAAAAGTTTTTTTAATTTACTAATTTATGAATAACTCATTGACATAGCCAACATGCATAAAATTTTCAAATTAGTAAATTTAACGAGACTTATTTAAGAAAAATTTAACAGATTGGTATAGAATCCATGGCTTTGAAGGTTGTTGGACTTAATAGCTTGAGTGAGTATATTAAAATCAAGGTATATTAAAACCAACCTCTTAGGAGGCTCGCACAGCCTAAGTAATAGCACTAAAGCCTGTGATCCTCAGGGAAAGACTGCATTGGATCATTAAAGTTGAGCTCGAGAAGCAGCGCGAGGGGATCCAAATTGAACTCAGGGAAAAGTCCTTGAGCCATCCGAAGGAAATTAAATCTTAAGTTTACACGGTAGCAGTTCAAGTGCTCAATCAACCCCATATCCTTCTTTTGGAAATGATGCTTCAAGGCTTTTTAGCAAGATTGAAGGTACGCTTTAATCCGCTCTTGCTTTGATAGCTCAGCACTAACTTCACTCAGATTCTTGGCACCCTTAGCCTCTAGCTCCCTCGACACTTCCAATGCCTTATATATATCTCTTTTTTCTCCAAGAAGCTAGTCAAGAACTGTCTTCCACTACAAGAAAATGAGCTATTTGTGACAATGAAAGTTGTCACAAAATAGTAAAAAATGGTCACAAAAATGCATATGTGACAATAAAATGTTGTCACAAAGGTTGTCACGTAAAACTCCGTCACAGAAAGTTTTAATAAAATGTGACAACAAAAAGTTGTCACAAAAATGATAATTTTTGTGACAATAAATATGTTGTCACATTATGTTCATTTATTACAACTTTTATTGTCATTAAAAAGAAAATTAATCGTCACAAAATACCAAGTTGTCACAAATTACTAGTAAATTGGAACTAAAATCACATGACAACTATAATCTATAACAACTATTAATGTCACATTATATAGTTGCTGACAATAATATTATTGTATCGAATACTAATCAGTTACAAGTTTTCTTGTTTTCACTATATTTGAATATAAATATTATTGTTATAGACCAGTACCACATAATTTGGAAGGGAACTCAAATTCATAGAATATGTACACTTGTTCGAAACACAATGATTTATAAAAGTCCATTTATAATATGAACAATGTAAGACCTTGAAACAAAGTCCATTTATAATACTAGATATTGCATGTTCAATAAGGGTCGGAAATATAAATATTGCATGTGTTTCCAACTATAATTTTATGTGCCACTTCTAACCTTAAAAGCTAGGAATGGAAAACATTCAAACACATACATTTTCACTCATCACTCACCATGAGTTCAAAGTCATAAAGCTTCAGCAACAATTAAAACATTTTCACTTGTAAGTGCACTTTGTTGATGAAATGGGAACTCACTTCTCAGACCTTGCAGGTTAGTGCACTCTCTGTAATCCAAGCCCTGCACATTAAGCCAAATTATTTTAATATTAAGGAGGCAAAGATATAGAACAAGACTATGATAACACAAAATCAAACATGTTAATTGCTTACTGTATTTGTAATACTAATGTAGTATGCACATGAAATGATTATAAGGAATAAGATGCAGTGCAACGTACGTGGTAGTTAAGAGAGCAATGGGCACTCAAGGAGCAAGGGTACAAGTTCCATTAAAAAGAGATAGAAACCAAGCAAACCACGGTACAAGTTCAAAATTGAATAAGTTAGTTCTATTCACAATTAAAAGTTGGAGTGCAAACTGCAAACAGAGACTTTATCATCAGAGAAGTCCACAAAGAGAGACTTTATCATCAGACAATTTATTTAAGCAAAAAGAGTTGAGGCAGACTTGGAACCGACGAACTGAGAGTAGTAGAACATGCATATTTTAGCCAAAGCCCAAACTCAAGCGTACTAGCAAATACTTTACTAATTGACCCGAAATATGTCAAATTTCACAGCCATAAAGGAAACAACATGAAGGAAATATAAAAGAAAACGCAACAAAACTGTGAAAATAAAGAGTTCTCCAATTAGATCAACGGTTGCCTACAATGCTTTCTCCTCCACCAAAGAGCGAATTTCAGCAGTCGATTTGCCTTTTCATTCAGATCGTTAATCTGTGATTTCACCGATTACAAAGAAAAGCATTTGTCATTCGAGCTCTCAGCACTATTCCAGAACCACAAAAACGTAGAAAGAGGAATAAGGGGAAGAATAACAGAGAAAAGACGATACTTAAATCAATAGATTTCATGGATTGGAGTCAATACAAATAATTAATAACTTACAATTGAAAGGTTGAAATCGAAGTAAGAAAGCAACTTTGTAGTCTCTGTTAAAAAAGATAAATGAAAGTAGAAGTGGAGCAATCAAACAGGATAATATTGCACGTATTTGTGTTGATTGCAAACCATTTCAGTGAGGATGGTGGCTGAACGAAGTGGAGGGTGTGGGAGACGACGACACTTGTGGATTAGTGGAAGCTAGAGCGTCCCTGAGGCTTGAGGGCTAGGGTTGATTTTGTTTGGGGAAATTTCAGAGCTTGAGAAAAACAAAAAGGATTTTTTCTTCGTTTTTTCTAAATTTAATTTTTATTTGTGTACCTTATTTTTTCAATTTTGAATTTTCTACGTAATTATATCTGGTGTTCTTAATTTTAATTTTTAAAAATTTAATAATTCTAAAGGTGAAGTCCACATTATATTACGTTCCATTCAGTTATTATTATTATTATAATAAAATTTTTTATTACTTTGTAAAAAAAGTAAGTTTTACTTTACCCTCTACCACACTATTAGATTAAATTCCACACTATTAATTCAAGGATTTTTTTTTATAGTTTTACAAAATCACCATTACTTTGTTGAAAAGAAATGTAGCATTGCTCACACCTTAATTCAATAGCGGTGAATAATGATAAAGTAACTTTTATTTTGCAAAAGAGAAAAAATAGTGTTAGCATAAAATTCACCTAGTGTTGTTGTTAGGTTGAATATAGTCATACCTTTTTTGGGTAGAACATTCATAACACTTTGATTTGACACTTTCCTTTGTGTGACGCCTTGAACTTTTAACTATTAAACTCAATAGATAGTGTCAATTTTAAAAAAATGTTTATAAAAAAATATCGTTAATTATTATAATCAATTAAATTATTTGAACATTAGTTGTTATTAAGGTTAAGGGTTAAGGTTTTGGGGTTCATAGTTCAGAGTCTACGATAAAAAATTTATTATAAATTTTAAGTTACAACATAACAAAAAAAAGATGAATTACAAATATAAAAAAAATGTCTTAATAATGTATGTAACAAGTTTTCAAGTTTATCTCAACTTATAAAAAAATTGTCTTAATAATGTAAATACAAAAATTGTCAATAGTTGACTCAAACAAAACTAATAAATTATTTGTAACAAGTTTTTTATATTGTCATAAAAAATAGTTTTATGACAATAAAAGTGATAGTAACATAATCTTAATTTTAGGTCGCAACTTAAATTGTCATAAAAAATATTAGTTACAAGAATAAAAAAATTGTCACAAAAATTTGTTTCAAGTAAAACATTTTTGTAACAAAAAAATTAAATTATTTGCTACAAATTTTAATGTTCTCACACAAATAACTTATGTGACAGTAAATAAATTATAGTAACATATTATAAATTATAGGTTACAACTCAAGTTGTAACAAAAAAGTACTAGTTACAAGCATAAAAAGTTGTCACAAAAACACTTATTATATGTGACAAACTTGTAAAAAAAATTAACAAAATTAATTTTTATGACGATAAAATTTTTCTTGTAACTAAAAATACACATTTTGTTACAACAAATTCGTGACAATATAACTATCGTCACCTATTATCTATTTTCTTGTAGTGTTCTTTGTTTGTCTTTTCTTGTTCGAGGAAGCTGTAGTGTCAACTAGCTCTAGCTGGTGAGCCTCGATCAGCGCTGTAAGGTTCTCGTTCAGTTTGGCATTAGTAGAAACCAGCTTGTTCTTTTCCTTCTCCAAAGCTCAAATTTTTCAATTCTTCTTGTGCTTTGACCTTGGAAGCTGCCAACTTCTTATTCTCCTTCACAAGCTTTTTATTCTCGTGGAGATGCTTAATTGTAAAATTGCAGGCCTTTAATTTCTCATCCAAATAGACAGAATAAGAGAAACACTACAAAAGAAAAAGAAATCAATAAATAAACAAAGCGATGGCAAAATAAAAGTATAACATTCAAAGAATTATTACCTCAAGGAGATGGGCTCGGTGGCGAGAGGTGACCTTTTCGGGATTCTTCTTAGTTAAGGAAACAACCTCGGGTGGTAGATGGGTGTGATCAATGAACCTCTAAACAATCCAGTCATTGTCAAGTTAGACATAAGATCCAAGTTCCATTTCCCAAACTTGAACCAGAGGCTATTAGCTCGATTAAGGAAAAGTTAAGAAAACTCAAATAGAGAAAAAGAAGACTTACCCGAAGTGGTTTCATCAATTTAACCGAGACAACTTGCTCAGGATTTAGCAAATCAAGCTTTAGATTCTTTCTAAGTGGAGACGGTTAGACATGATGTATGCTCTAGAGGCAATTAGAGCGATATATATTAGTCACTAATGTACAACCAGTTTGAGATTATTATTTATCAATAATAAGGCATCTTCATTATATATCGATGATTATTTCTAATTATGTATATCACTGATATTATATATATGCGTTATTGTATAAGTATATATATTCATTGATATATTAATACAAAGTCTGTGACTCTTTCATAGCGTGAAAGAGCAAGGACATAATGGGAGCTTTATAGAGTGAGAACTGCACACACGTGTTACTATCAAAAGTGATGGTTATAATTTATGTCATTAAAAGCTTGAATAATCGGGTTATAATTAATTAAAATTGAGCAAATTTTAGGAAGGTCTTCATGATTTTCAAGTTTTTTGTTGGAAGAAGGAGACCTCCTACTAGTACTAGAAAATGACACAAAAGCTAACATGGAAGGATGACGCCAATTGATTGCAGAGAGGAGGAGCTACTGCTGACATCACCGGAGAGAGAGGATGAATTAGTTGGGAAAGAATTGGAACTTTTTGCTTTTTTGAATAAGTGATATTATTTTAATATTTGTAAAGATAATATCAAGATATTTTGGGTTGTTTCTATGGATGAGGTTAATTGGCCTTTGGGAGTTAGCATGGCTGTAGGGGGGCAAGAGCCAACTTTGGCAGGAAATTGAGGGGGATACCCCTGAAGAACAAATTATCTCTCACTTTAATCATCATCTATTATCTAAGTTAACTTTTTTCTACTCTCTTGTTCTGCCATTAATATTTCTTTTAAGCTCGCTTCATTTATGAGTTTAGTTGTTGATAAGTGTATAATTACACTTATTATCATGATATTTTCAATCATAAAACAATATGGTTTAGAGTCATTTTATACTTCAAATAAAAGATTTCACGTATTATGTAGTTGTTTTTTATGCAAGTGCAGAAATTAGGTGAATCTTGAGAGTGAAATGATCAAAGATGGAATCTATGTCAAAAGAGTGAGAAAAAGTGCAAAAAGATGTGTGGAACACAAGGAATTGGATTAGGATCGAAGCTGTCAAAGATCGGCAATGTTGCAAAGAAGAAACTTGAAGAAAAACACATTTCATGATCGTGACACCCATTCACGGTCGCGACTTGTTACTCTTCACAAGCAGAAAGTTACCAACTAATAGTCACAATTGTGACACATATATCACGCTCGCGACTTGTGACGGTTATTGGTAAACTCTTCTCAACTACCAACCGCTAGATAAGTACGATTAACCGCCATCAACTATCAGACGAAAAGACACCTTTTGGAAGAGATCCAATCATGAAAAGGTGCCTTTCCATTGTAGATGAGGATGAAACCTTGCATCCAATCATATTGAGGTGATGCAATCCTTCGCCAATGGACACGACTCTTTTTTTGGATAGACGCAACCCTTCGCGCTCTATAAATAGGGTTCACATCCAACCAATTTCGTGGCATAGATGAGAGATGTGGGCATAGAGTGTATACATAGATAATGAGTGAAAATTATATAGATTTCACTATTTCAAAGTTTTAGTGAGAAAAATGTTTAAGTGATTCAATTCTTGTTTCGATCACTAGATTTCTCCACAAATTAGAGTGATTGTTGTATGAGTGTAATTGCAATGCACTTATCAATAAAAATTTTCATTCTTCAACATTCATTTATTCAATATTCACAAAAGAATAGCATCCTAGCAGAGTTTCTGTACGAGTCGAGGCCGAATTCAAAGTAGACATAAGAATTGCAGGAATTGATGACTCCCATTAAAGAGTGGATACGGTTTGATAAACTTTAGCTTTCACTTGCATACCTTACAACTTTACTTTATTTTCTGCTTATACTTTCGATTTCGAAGTTTATGATATTTTTATGTGTCATAATGAGTATTTCATCTTGCATCATTTATATTAATCAAGTTATTTGCTTTCGAGTTAACTTTAAGAGTGATTTCAGGGTTAACAAGATTGTGTATAATCACTGGATCTATGATTATAACGCTGTTTAGTAAGCCAACATTTTTGGAGTGTAACTTGCTAAATATGGCTATGTGAGAGCAACCCGTACTAAGCATAGTATTATTGTTATCTAGGTTTTTATAAGTGTCATAATTCATTTACCCTAGATTTAGAAAAGTCATTTCATGTGTTTCTCTATGATGAATTATTGAATATTTGGGCGTCTAGAATTGAGTTTGTGGAAGTTATCTAACGTTTAAAACTACTTTGATTACTTTGCATGTTTTTCTCTACTATACTTGTCCTTAGGGAAACATCTATATAGTTTACATCTTCTTTAATCTATTCATGCATCTGTCTATTCATCAGTCTATAATCCAAACCTTATAAATTATCTTATTTTGTTTGTTCCGTAACTCTAGTTGGTCCTTAGAACCGAATTCCTTCCCTGTGGGATCGATATCTTTTAAAACTACATCGTTACTATATACTTGCAGTGGTCATCATTTTTCTATCTGATAAGCGGTATTGACAACACATGTTCATATTTAAAACTTTTATCTTATCTGTAGAAAAGTGGGGGATAAGGTTTTTGGCACCGTTACTGAATATAAGCTTATCGAAACGAGTATAGTCAAAATCTTGCGAGCAAGTTTTTAGCGCCGTTATCGGGGATGGTAAGTGCGTTCTAGAGATAAAATTGCTAGAGACTAAGGTACGTTTTCTAATTATATCTATATGTTTATTTCCTAATCTGTATAATTTGTCTATCCTAACTTCGATGTGAAAAGAATATGGAATAATCATCTTAGAGGTGACACATCATATTATTACATCTGAATTCTCGATAAATAGAAGAAACTCTTCTATTTTTCCTATTTGAGTTCACGACTTCCATTCGCGCTCATGAATCCCTTAATAAAACTTTCTATTTCTCAAACTCTGTAAGTCACAATCGTGACATATAGTTATGATCGTGATTTGTGCAATAATTGCAGTAGTTTAGCAGCTATTCGATAGTTATTCCTCAAACCTCTATAAAATTGATGCGTGAGTGTACATCAATTTCTCACTTCTTCAATTCGAAATCTAACCTTTCCATTCACAATTCAATTCCAATTCTGAAACAACCTCATTTCTTTCAAAATTTCTTTCATTTCAAAATGGTTTTGGCAAACAAATCCAACCTAGTTCCTCCGTCCAATTTACAAGAATGGTATGAGGCACCATTCTTGATCTATTCTTGTGAAGAAGGAGATCATTTCAAGGTCATCAAAGATTCTGAATATAAAAGTTCCTATACCATTCATAGGAATAGTTTCGTCAACCTTGGAGTTTATAACAGGGTAATGTATTATCTCAGAATTCTTAAATTTGTCATTTACTCAAATATATCTATGAGGAATAGTGTGGACAACTGTATGGAGATGTTGGTCACATTGGTGTGGAAGAACGATAAGAAAGACTGCTTAGTCTATCGTCATCACGGAAAAGAATACAAGTTGACGAGGAAAGCTCTGGACAAATATATAGAATTTCCAGAGGATTGCTACAACAAGTTGCTTCCTGGATGGGATCCTTTACCAACATGGAATTGCATGACTGGCCAAATAGAGTTCAAATAAGAATCTGCCTATAGCCGGTGGATTCGTGATCCTTGTTTGCTCGCATTGCACTTTTACTTAAGTGGTGGATTGTTTGACAAGCCAACTTTTGATCTTGTCATTCCTAAAGAATTGTTTGTGATGGAAGCAATTTGGAATGGCACACCTGTTGATGTTTCGGGGATAATGATGGAGACACTTATGTCTGCTGCATAAAATCCTAGAATGATAGAATACGGGTGTTGAACGATGGAAAATCTATTGAGACAGATTGGGAGAATGCCCTATTCCATTGAAGTCTTTACTGATGAAGATGAGATTCCAGAATTAACAACGAAAGTTTTCTTTGAGTATGGATTTCTAGTCAGTTGCATTGGAGAAGATATTAGAAATCATGGGAGGAGAGAGTGGAAGTTGACAGAAAAAGAGAAAGGGAAATTGTGAGGGAGGAAGAACGAAAAGCAGCCAACCTCCGAAGAAAGTTAAATGAACTTATGGAGGCACAAAGTTCAATTCATAGGAAAATCGATGATATTGATACATAATGTTTGACATCGAGCAAAATCTATGGGAATCTTATTATAAGATTGACAGAATCACTTCCTCCGAATAAATATTCGCTTTTCACTTAAATTTTTAGGATTTTGTACAGTTTGTTGTTTGTTTGCTTGTTCGTATGTTCAAATGTTTGTTTGTTGATATATGTTGGATATAAAATAGTAAATATTTATTATTTATATTTAACATATTTGTTTTTATAAGTTTTTATAAGACTAAGTCTAAAAATTGAAGAAATAGAGGAATTGAAGAAAGTCACGACCGCGACTATAGATTACGCCCTTGACATTATGCAGTAAAACCTTCTGTTCCTGTTATGAAGAAAGTCATGATGGTAATAGGCCTTCACGATCGTGACATAGGAAGAATATTACCATTGCAAATTCGATTTAACACATGACAAATGGCTGAAACTACCATTAACGACTAGTTTGAAAGAGAAACAACTATATTGACTATTTTGGCAAATCTATGACCTATTAGGACTCTATATAAAGGTCTAGATTAAATCCATAACCACCACAACCTTCTATAAAGCTTACAAAAGTTCTGATTCTTTCATCTCTATTCTTCTACATTCAAAACCTTTTTCAACCTTCACTTCAAAAACAACAAGCCTCGTGTTAAGGTAGCCGCAAATAGAAGAGAATCCCAAACTAACAACAAGAATTCGGATGTTATTTTCCGATTCATTCAAGAGAGGAAGGAAAGAGATTCCAAATTCTCAACAAATTAGAAATAACAGATATGATTTTTCTTGATATGGTTTTCTTGGAGACTTTAGGCCTCCATGAGCAAATGGGGATGTATCTTGTTGATCTTGGTTTAATCACGTTCGTCGGAATGAGATTTCTACAACATTGGGAGTGGATTTTGGAATGTCTAGTGACATTCGATTTTGAAGACAAGAAGAAGAGGGCGATTCAATTTCACAACCAAGGTAGACATTACATGGTCACAAGGGAGATAATGAGTATTTGGTTCAGATCGAAATTGATAATTCATCAAGCATGACAGAATCTTTTCAAGCAAATCGAGTTTGGGCAGATTTAATGGGTTAGAGAGTTTTCGATCCCAAAAATTCCCCAAACCAACTTATTAAGGATTAGTATATTCTTCTACTCGACAAATACCTTTCCACTTCAGTATTTTGTTGAGTAGAAAACACCAAAGTACAAAAGAGAGATTCGTTTGTTCTTTCTTACGTAATGATGATGCAAAAAGTGAAATTCGTGGATATAATTTTGGACATGATGAATAAGAATTCGACGAGCATGAGGACCAAGATTGGGGAGGCCAAAATTATCATCGTTATCATCTTATGTGCAAGACGAACACCCCTATGTTCAACAACCGGGTGTGTATTTTCGATATATGGATGTGAGTTACTTAAAGAATACCGGACTTCTACAAGAGAACAATGGTGTCTATTCTTTCTACTCCTACTCCAACTGCACTAAGAAACTAATCTTGATTCATGAAGATTCTTCCGTTAGCCCATCTGATCCATTAGACATCGTCCTAGAAAGGTTTCGATGATTGATGAAGAAGATGAGGAAGAAGAAGATGAAAGTCCAGAAGATTGGAAGGCAGGTATGCAGCAAAAATTAGATAATTGCCAAGCAGAACTTGGATTAATGAAAAAAGACATGAAAATTCTAAAGAAAAGTAATAAATTGATGCTTCAAACATTACTATCTTTCATTAGAAAATAAAATTATCAATTTACTCCTAGTCCTCCGGATTCTCCTTCTCAATAAAAACGGGTTTACTCTTTTCTTTACTTTTCTTTTTCAAATTTTTAGACTAGTTGTTTTTTTTTTGTTTTTAGATTTACATTTTTAGTTAAATCTCTCACAATGAGGATATTGTGTTCTTTAGTGAGGGGGGCATTTGTAAAATTCCCAAAAATCTAAAAAATCGAATAAAATTAAAAAACTGAAGAATAAGAAATTTTTTTGATTTTGTGTTATGTATACATTATCCATACCTATACTATACTAACATATGTTCCAAAGTTATTGTGAGTGTTAGGTATTTCATGTTTGATGATAATGCAAATTTCGAAAAAAAATTTTGTTTCGAGTTTGAGCGGATAGTGATTGTGAGCGATTTTCGCACAACATTTAACATTTGGCAAGGATGAGTGGTGAGTAACATTCAAAAGCAACATTCCAAGTAAGTTTCAATATACATTTCAATGTAACATGAATTAGTATAAGTTGTATAGTTTTAGTTTAAAGCTACCGATAAGTTTTGAGTAGAGTAATATCTAGTAGTGTTCTTACTATGAGTTTTATATGCTATTCTCGAATATGTCTTATAAGTATTGAGTGTGTTTAAAGTGTTAGAAAATTATAGCCATAATACTTTGAAGTGATAAATAAAGGATGAGGGTATTAAGAGAGAAAAATCAAAAGAAAGAGAGGATAACCAATGAGTTATGCAAAGGTGAGGAATGGTACGAAGCA
>CATIWQ010099660.1:0-11685 GCA_949673415.1 Euphorbia schlechtendalii | reverse complement strand
TAGTACAATGAGTAATATAAAAACGTATACACATAATTGGAGGTAAAGAACGTATTAAGATTAAGTTTCAAGTTTCGCATTTGAAAAGTGTATGGTCATTATATACATCGAGTGTCATATTTCACATTAAAATCCAATTTTCAGATCATGCAATTATATCTGGTATAATGCAAACTAATTTTATCAAAAAATAATTGAAAAATAAAAAAGTATTAAGATCAACTTCAGATATCACATTTGAATAGATTTATAATCACTATACCAGGTATAATGACTATTATACCCGGTATAATAGTCAACATAACAAAGAATTTCAGAGAAACATTCAAATCATTGAAGATAATGAGATCTTTAAGATTTGGTTTCAAATTTCATATTCGAACAATGTAATAAACATTGTACATGATATAATGACTATTATACCAATCATTATACCAGGTATAATGTCTGTTATACCAGGTATAATGTCTGTTATACCTGTTATAATAATTGTTATACCTGGTATAATAAATATTATACCCGAAATTGATGGTTTTTTTTATATCACGTATTTTGAAAACCCAAAACTTAAATTCATGTTTTTTAAAAAATCAAAACTTAAAATGTGAGATTTGTAAAATTACACCATGGCATGACCTAAAATTATTTTGATTTTTTCCGGTATTTCCATAAAAACCCCTAAATTTACCTGTGCTCATGGTGTTTCCCGGCATTGGAGAGTCAACTGACCACCTAGGAACCGCCCCTGAGCTGATGTATTCAAAATTCAAGACGGCTTATTGAGGATACTATGCCAACTTGCTATTATTATGTAATATGTATTTATCAAATTTTTTTTTCTTTTTATTGTCTTGATTTAGTTGAGTCAATGAATTTCAAAAACTCAAATGTCTATATTCATTACTTCTTAATCCAAGTTGAAATATAATTAGGCTTAATTAAGTTAGTCAAGCCAAATATTCCCATCTACTCCTTATTTGTTTGTTCTGGTAGTAGAAAATAATCAATAGAATACATTTCCTGGCATGTGCAAGGAAAATATAAAAATATGCTTTTGCAATTGACATAATTAGTATATAATTTCATATAAAATCTTCAAAATCATCACTTTCAATCATCAGTTTTTCTGGCATTATATTCTAGGCTAGATATCTTAAGACTAGCCGCCCAATACACTCTTTCAGAGTTCTAAAAAAACCTAGTCACCTAAGATTCTTTATCTTATTCGTTTGCAAGTTTGTTTATTGGAGAGGAAGTAAAAGGTTAACAATGATTTTTTTCCCTCCAGTCATTTGCTTTCTTATATTTCTTTTCTTTATTTTTTAGTTTCAGTGTTTTATGAGAATAATCTATATTTACGCTCTTTTATTATCCATTACACAATCGTCTTCTTTAAACATGGATTCATTGCTACATAACTCAATCTTCAAAGTTTTATAACTAGCTTGAACTTTATTCACCTTTAGACAAGATATTTAATTATTTATTACAGTAGACAACAAAATTGTTTCAAATCTACAACACTGGTTGATTTGATATTATGGTGCAAGTAAGATTTCTTATGGTTGTGATTGCGAAATAATTAGCTGGAAGGTGAAGAAAATATAGTTTGTTTCGTTAATCTTTTGTTTTATTAAATAAGACTTGCCCAAGGTGTCTTGCAAAAAAGAAGTTTTGTGTATTTGAGTTGTGTGTTGTGTCTTATCCGGGGTTTTATCTCCGGTAAATTAATTTTAGTATTTTTAGACTAGGCCATTCATTTTGATCTTTGAATCATGTTGCACAATACGTTAGGTTGAACAACTTATTCTTCGACGTGTAGGATGTTTTACTTTTTGTTCATTCATCTTTTATTAGAGCTATAATTGTATTTGATTTTATTAATGAAATATATTTATCGGTGAAAAAATTTTACAGGTTAGACTATTGTTCTTGTAGCTTTTTCAACTTGACTACCAATAAGCTATTATTGCCTTTCACGAGGTCGTTCAAATTACCTTTCATAATCTCTAAACATGGTTGCAGAGTAGACTAATAATTCAGCTTTATCAAATAAAATCAAAACTGTTTATGAGTGATTATATATGCTAACATAAACTCCAAGATTGTGTACATATTAAAAAAATTTCTACTACACTAGTTACCTTGAAAAGTATTAGGAGTTGACTTAGAATACTGCAGCCTAATAAAAGGAACACATTTCAAGAAAAAAAAGAAAGAACATACCACAAACTTTTTCAACCAATCCAGCAACGGAACAGCTCTTGTTTCTCAATGTTTTCAGTGTTTGTTTTCCTGAAATTTATGTTCTGTAATTGTCTTTTGCTGAAAAACTTAGCTTTGGCTGAAGGTGTAAATCACTTCATCTACCATGGATTCAATGACACTGGCCTGGAACTCAGCGGGAGTGCGAAAATCATTCCAAACTCTGGCCTTCTAGAGTTGACCAACATTTCATACCAGCAAATTGGCCGCTCTTTCTTTCCAACTCCTTTCAAATTCAACGAATCTTTCTCATTTTCGACAACATTTGTGTTTGCTATTGTTCCCGGGACACCTTCTTATTATGGCCATGGCTTCATGTTTGTTATCTCTCCATCTGTAAATTTTCCAGGGGCCTTAGCAAGTGAATGGTTTGGAATTTTCAACACAGAAACCAATGGAAAAAATTCAGACCATGTTTTTGGTGTTGAATTTGACACTGTTAAAACTCTTGGGTTTGAGGACCCCGATAACAACCATGTTGGAATTGATGTCAATAACTTAATTTCCAATGTTTCAGAATCAGCTGGCTACTTTACAGGCAAAGAAAATAAGAGCTTACTGCTCATAAGTGGAGACCCAATACAGGCTTGGATAGATTACGATGATGAACACAAGTTGATCAATGTAACAATAGCTCCTTCAAAAAGCAAGAAACCTGAAAGGCCTCTTATTTCCACTACTATTGATCTTTCTTCAGTCTTGTCAGATTCAGTCTATGTTGGTTTTTCTTCAGCTACAGGAACAATTTCAAGCCACCATTACATTCTTGGATGGAGCTTCAACGCAAGCGGGCCAGCTGAAAATCTGGAAATTTCAAAGCTTCCTCCAATTCCGCCAGCGGCAAGAAAATCAGGAAAAAAACCGGATTTCAGAGTCTTGTTTGCATCAATAACAGCAAGTGTTCTGTTGGTATTAGTATCGGGAGCTTTTTATGTGTTCAGAATGAAGAAGTTCAAAGAAATACGCGAAGATTGGGAAACAGAATATGGTCCTCAAAGATTCTCTTACAAGGAGCTTTACAAAGCAACCAAGGGATTCAAGGAAAGAGAGTTGCTCGGAATCGGAGGCTTTGGACGGGTTTACAGAGGAGTATTATCATCTTCTAACCAACAAGTTGCAGTGAAGAAACTCTCTCATGGATCACAACAAGGAATGAAGGAATTCGTAGCAGAAATCGCGAGCATGGGAAGGCTCAGGCATAGAAACCTAGTCCAACTCTTGGGTTATTGCCGCAGAAAAGGAGAACTTCTCTTAGTGTATGATTACATGCCCAACGGAAGCCTGGACAAGTTTCTATTCAACAGTGAACTGAAACTGAATTGGATTCACCGATTTAAGATCCTGAAAGGAGTGGCATCTGCTCTCCTTTACCTTCACGAGGAATGGGAGCAGGTTGTAATTCATAGAGACGTGAAATCAAGCAATGTCATGTTAAATGGGGATCTCAATGGAAGATTTGGCGACTTCGGGCTGGCCAAGTTCTACGACCATGGAACAATCCATCAAACTACTTGTGTGGTGGGAACAGTAGGATATCTAGCACCAGAGGTTTCAAGAACAGGAAGAGTGACAACCAGCAGTGATGTTTTTGCTTTCGGGGTACTGATGCTTGAAGTGGCTTCCGGGCGGAGGGCTATAGAGCCGGGCAGAACATGGCGGGAAGTGGTCTTGGCTGACTGGGCTGTTGTTTGTTGGAAGAAAGGTGAAATTCTAGAAATAAGTGATCCAAAATTGGAAGGGAAATACATGGTGGAGGAAATGGAAGTGGTGTTGAAACTAGGGTTGTTGTGCACTCAGAGTAGAGCGGCAGATAGGCCTAATATGAGGCAGGTGGTGCAGTATCTAGATAGAAAAGTTAGGTTGCCAGAAATTCCAATGGATAGCAGTCCAATAAGCGGTTTAATGGGAGTGAATCTGGCAGTAGATGAAGAACGCAACTTGTCAACTACGGACTACTCTGCCTTGTCTATTACCAATTCCACCCTCAGCTGTGGTCGTTGAATCGATTTTTTCTTTTTATGTTTGTTATTAGCTTCTGCAAACTGATCATCCTGCAATTTTAGTTATAATAACTTTTGTGCATCTGATGTGTTATTTCTCATAATTTTGATTTGTTACTTCTTTTTATTTGCTTGTATATGATGATAACAAAAATAAAGACTTCCGTTAGGCAATGCTCAAATAATAGCAAAGACTTTGAAATTTCAATGATCATTTTTATGTTATAAATATTCTAAGCCAGCATTATTCTTCCAATAGCTTAGTCAACTATACTACCATCAAGATATTATTGCCTTTGATGAGGTCATTTAACCTACCCTTCTTCAATTCTAACCATGGTTTGGAGAGTCGATTATTAACTCAACTTAACCAGATAAGGCCTCAAGTGTTAATGCATGATAATGATTTTATTTATATTGCCAGATTAAGAAAGAACCTGAACATATTAGTTTTTTACCTAGTACAGAAGTTACCAGGAAATTCATTTGGAGTTGACTTTGTTTATTGCAGGCTAATAAAAGGAATATAATTCATGAAAAAACACAAAGAACAAACCGCAATCTTTTTTCGACTAATCCATCAGCGGAACAGCTCTTGTTTTTCAATGATTTCAGTGTTTAGCTTGCTGAACTTTCTGTTCTACACTTCTCTTTTGTTGAAAAACATAGCCTTGACCGAAGGTTTGAATCACTTCATCTACCATGGATTCAATGACACCAACCTGGAACTCAGTGGAAGTGCGAGTATACTTCCCAACTCTGGCATCCTACAGTTAACCAACATTTCATACCAACAAATTGGCCGCGCTTTCTTTCCAACTCCTTTCAAATTTAGTAACTCTTTCTCATTTTCGACAACATTTGTTTTCGCTATTGTTCCTGGGACCCCTTCTTATTATGGCCATGGCCTCATGTTTGTTATCTCACCGTCTGTAGATTTTCCAGGGGCCTTAGCAAGTGACTGGCTTGGAATTTTCAATACAGAAACCATTGGACAAAATTCAGACCATGTTTTTGGTGTTGAATTTGATACTGTAAAAACTGTTGGCTTTGAGGACATAAATGACAATCATGTTGGAATTGATGTCAATAGCTTGATTTCCAATGTTTCAGCTACAGCTGGCTACTATACAGGCACAGAAAACGAAACCATACTGCTCATAAGTGGACGTCCAATACAGGTTTGGGTAGATTATGATGATGAGAACAAGTTGATCAATGTAACCATGGCTCCTTCAACAAGCAAGAAACCGAAAAGGCCTCTTATTTCCGAACCTCTTGATCTTTCTTCAGTCTTGTTAGATTCGGTGTATGTTGGGTTTTCTTCATCTACAGGAACAATTTCAAGCGACCATTACATTCTTGGATGGAGCTTCAACACAAGCGGGCCGGCCGAAAATCTTGATATTTCAATGCTTCCTCCAATTCCACCAGCAGCAAGAAAATCAGGAAACAAAATGAATTTTAGTCGGATCACAATCTTATTGATAATGGCAATTGTACTTCTGTTGGTTTTATTATTGGGAGCTTTTTATATGTTCAGTATAAAGAAATTCAAGGAAATACGCGAAGATTGGGAAGCAGAATATGGTCCCCAAAGATTCTCTTACAAGGAGCTTTACAAAGCAACTAAGGGATTCAAAGACAAAGAGTTGCTAGGGCAAGGTGGCTTTGGTCGGGTTTACAGAGGAGTATTACCAACTTCTAACCAACAAGTTGCAGTCAAGAAATTCTGTCATGAGTCGCAACAAGGAATGAAGGAGTTCGTAGCAGAAATCGCGAGTATGGGAAGGCTCAGGCACAGAAACTTAGTCCAACTCTTGGGTTATTGCCGCAGAAAAGGAGAACTTCTCTTAGTGTATGATTACATGCCTAAAGGAAGTCTCGATAAGTACCTATTCAGCAATGAACTGAAACTGAATTGGATTCACCGATTTAAGATCCTGAAAGGAGTGGCTTCTGCTCTTCTTTACCTTCATGAACAATGGGAACAAGTTGTAATTCATAGAGATGTGAAATCAAGCAATGTCATGTTAGATGCGGATCTAAACGGAAGATTAGGCGACTTCGGGCTAGCCAAGTTCTATGACCATGGAACAATCCCTCAAATAACATCAGTGGTTGGAACAGTAGGATATTTAGCTCCAGAAGTTTCTAGAACAGGAAGAGTGACAACTAGCAGCGACGTTTTTGCTTTCGGGGTATTGATGCTTGAAGTGGCTTGCGGGAGGAGGGCTATAGAGCCAGGCAGAACACGACAGGAAGTGGTTTTGGTAGACTGGGTTTTTGATTGTTGGAAAAGAGGTGAAATTCTAGAAATAAGTGATCCAAAATTGGAAGGAAAGTATATGGAGGAGGAAATGGAAGTGGTGTTGAAACTTGGAGTGTTGTGTACTCAGAACAGAAGGGAAGATAGGCCTAATATGAGGCAGGTAGTGCAGTATCTTGATAGAAAAGCTATGTTGCCTGAAATTCCAAAGGATAGTATTCCAACAACTGGTTTCGTGAGAGTTAATGAGTCAGAAGATGAAGAATACAACTTGTCAACTACTGACTATTCTGCATTTAATATCACCCATTCAATACTCAGAACTGGTCGTTGAATCAAGTTTTTTTTATGTTTGTTATTAGCTTCGGAAAACTGATAATCGTGTAATTTAGTTATAATTTTGTTTTATTTTTTATTTGCTTGTATATAATGATAATAATGTAAGTTTGACTTTGTAATTAGTAATGGCAGCATAAAAGGGTCAAAAGCCTATTAGCTTCGGCAAACTGATACTCCTTTGTAATTAGTATATTTAGCAACCCCATTTTTACAATTTTATTGTTTTTTAAATATTGAAATTTTGTAAAATCTGTATTAAATTGGTTAACTGCCAACAGAGCAGAAAAACCCAATTGAGAAGATCAGGTTTTGTACAAAAAGAATGAGAAGAAAGGATAGGAAAGTACGAATGCTTACTTGGATGACTTTAATTTTATGTATAAATTTGCAATCTAGAAATTCATTCTTCCACCTTAATTCCTACATTTACACCCATTCTTAATATTTTTTTCAACTTGGCAGAAACTTTCAAAACTTCTTAATATTTCTTTCAACTTGGCAAAAAATGTACTATCCTTGAGCTAATGTGACATCTCATGTAAGATGAAAGTTTATCCCAAGTTCAAGATGATGATGATGATGATGATAGTGGTGGTGGTGGTCGTCTTGGTCGTCGTAGTGGTAGTAGTGATGGCCGTAGTAGTAGTAGTAGTAGTAGTAGAACATTGTGAAAGTTCAGGGTTAACCAATGTATTCATGAATAGGGAAGCAAGCAGATAACGTTTTGAATTACAGGCTTATTCAGGGTACCATGCCAACTTGGTGTTATTATGTATTAATTAATATTATTTTGTGTTGAATTAGTTGAGTTTATGAATTTAAAAAAAAAAATCATAGCCTCTGCTCGTTACTTCTTAATCCAAGTTAAAATATATTAGTCATAATAAAGATAGTCAAGTCAAAATATTCCCCAATTACTCCTCATTTGTTCTGCGAATAGAAAATCTTTCAGCAAGTAGAAAAGCCTGCAATTCCTGACCTACGCAATGAAAAGATCAAATATAAAGTTGGAAAAAGTATGCTTTTGCAATTGACATTATTACAATATAAATACATATAAAATTCTCATAATATCACTTTCAATCATCAGTTTTCTGTTATTAATATATTAAGCTAGCATTATTCTTGCTATAACCAAGTCAACTTTACTACCAATAATATATTAATACTGCATTTCATGATGTCACTTGAACTACTCTTCATCATTTCTAACCATGGTCAAGACTTGAGAGTAGATTACTAAGTCATCTTTATCAGATAATGCCTAAAGTGTCCATGCATAACAATATAATTATTTGAACTCCAAATTTAAGATGAGCTTGAACATATTAGTTATTTTCTAGTACACCGATTACCTGGAAAAGTATTTGGAGTTGAAAATGGACATGGCAGCCTATTAAAAGGACCATGTTTCATAAAACAACACAAAGAACATGCCCACAAACTTTTTCGACCACTCAGGCCACAGAATAGCTCTTGTCTCTCGATGTTTTCAGTGTTTGGTTTGCTGAAATTTCTGTTCTGTTCTTCTCTTTTGTTGAATAAGAGTGAAGGTGTAAATCATTTCATCTACCATGGATTCAACAAAACTAGCCTTGAAATTAGTGAGAGTGCCAAAATCATTCCAAACTCTGGCCTTCTAGAGTTAACCAACATTTCATACCAGTAAATTGTAGGGGTGAGCATTCGGTTTTACCGAACCGTATTAGCCAAACCGAATAACCAAATTACCGAATTACTATCTACCGAACCGAACCAAAATAATACTAAAAACCAAACCATCCGAACCGAAATTTTTTCGGTATAAATTCGGTTATCCGAACCGAAACCGAATTAACCGAATTTGGTTATCCGAACCAAAATTGTTTCTATTTTCCATTTTCATATACTAGTTGAATTTCCTTTTCTATTAAGCATAATACACAAAATTATTTATCGATCATATATTTTTTAATCTTTTTTTATTTTCCTTAACTTCTTTTTGTTATAAATCTAATTGTTTCAATTTATTTTGTATATATATTAATCGAACTAATAATTAATATCATTATTTTTAGATTAAAGCACAAGAAGAGGCAAGAATTTTTAGATTATTAAATTTAATCGAGACTCAAACAAGGTGAACTATTTTGGATATCGACAAAAGATCTTAGGTTCCCTAGTTACTTCCTAAATTTACTTGATGAATGGATTTTATTTCTTTGCACCATTTGTTAAAACAAATTAGAAATGAGCCCAGTAGAATTTTTATTAGGTGTCCATTAGGATTTATGGTTATTTAACTATTCGGTTTGGTTCGGTTTTCAGTTGATTTTGTATTTTAAATCTAAACTGAACCGAATACCAAATTACATAATTCGGTAAAATTCGAATCCGAACCGAATACCGAAATACCGAACCGAATACCGAATTATATAATTCGGTAAAATCCGAATCCAAACCGATAACCGAAACACCAAACCGAATTGTGTATTTCGGTTCGGTTCGGTTCGGTAATTCGGTTTTTACCGAATTATGCACAGCAATAGTAAATTGGCCGCGCTTTCTTTCCAACTCCTCTCAAATTCAATAAATCATTTTCATTTTCAACAACGTTTGTGTTTGCTATTGTTCCAGGGATACTTAATCTTGTTGGCTATGGCTTCATCATGTTTGTTATCTCTGTTAGCTTTATTTAGAGGAAGGAATTTAATTCTGAAACTTGTTGGAGGAGTACTGCAAATGCAACACCGTCCGGTACTCAAAAGGCACATGTTATTCGATTGATATTAATGCCTATTTATAATAATGATATAAAATAAATAACTAATGGATAAAACTTTAAATTCAAATAAGATAAATTCTAATCCTAACAATCCAGATAATATTTGACATATTATTTTTACTGATTTGTAATCAGATTTCAACACTCCCTCTTGATTCAAAATTTGAAAAAATTAATTATTGAAAATTTGATGAAGCACTTCATTCCATCTGTTGAATAATGTACTTCTATTTGAACTTTTGGAGCCCTTCTCTCCAATTTGAATGATGCCCTTCTCACCATTCAACATATTGATGTCCTTCTCACCAACTTTTGATTATTGGAGCCCTTCTCTCCAATTTGAATGATACCCTTCTCACCATTCAACATGTTGATACCCTTCTCGTCAACTTTTGAACTTTTGGAGTCTTTCTCTCCATAAGCTTTTTCATAGTGCCCTTCTTACCATTTGAAAATAATGTCTTCCATCTTTAATGGAGCACACTTACAGGTCCCTTAAGAATAGAGCTCATGATACCACTATTAACTTTATTTAGAGGAAGGAATTTAATGTGAAACTTGTTGGAGGAGTACTGCAAATGCACCACCCTCTGGTACTCAAAGGCACATATTATTTGATTGATATTAATGCCTATTTACAGGCTTATAATTCAGAATAATGATATAAAATAAATAGCTAATGAATAAAATTTTCAAGGGGCCTTAGCAGTGGAAGGGCTTGGCGTTTTCAACGAGGAAACCAATGGACAAAATTCGGACCATGTTTTTGGTGTTGAATTTGATACTAATAAAACTGTTGGCTTTGAGGACATCGATGACAATCATGTTGGAAGTGATTTCCAATGCTTCAGCTCCAGCTGGCAACTTTACAGGCACAGAAAATCAGAGTTTACTTCTCGTAAGTGGAGATCCAATTCAAGCTTGGATAGATTATGATGATGAAATCAAACTGATCAATGTAACAATAGCTCCTTTATCAAGCAAGAAACTAGAAAGGCCTCTTCTATCCACAAATATCGATCTTTCTCCTATCTTGTTAGATTCAGTGTATGTCGGGTTTTCTTCATCGACGGGATCAATGTCAAGCCCACCATTACATTCTTGGATGGAACTTCAACGCAAGCGGGCCAGCCGAAAATCTTGATATTTCAAAGCTTCCTCCAATTCCACCAGCAGAAAGAAACCGAATTTCACAATCTTGTTTGCATCAATAACAGCGAGTGTTCTTTTCGCACTAGTGTTGGAAGCTTTTTATATGTTCAGAATAAAGAAATTCAAGGAGATACGTGAAGATTGGGAAACAGAATATGGTTCTCTTACAAGGAGCTTTACAAAGCAACCTAGGGATTCAAAGAAAAAAAGTTGCTTGGACAAGGTGGCTTTGGGCGGGTTTACAGAGGAGTATTATCATCTTCTAACCAACAAGTTGCAGTCAAGAAATTCTGTCATGAGTCACAACAAGGAATGAAGGAGTTCGTAGCAGAAATCCCAAGTATGGGAAGGCTCAGGCACAGAAACTTAGTCCAACTTTTGGGTTATTGCCGCAGAAAAGGAGAGCTTCTCTTAAGTTTACGATTATGTGCCTAAAGGAAGTCTCGATAAGTTCCTATTCAACAGTGACTGAAACTGAATTGGATTCACAGATTTAAGATCCTGAAAGGAGTGGCATCTGTGTTGAAAATTACTCTGAAGCTGATAATGCATTTGGTTAAGTCAAATAAAGTAGTTTAGTAAAGTAAGTTTGTTTCTAATCTTTAGCAGAAAGTAGACCTGTTTGTCGAGCGAGCCGGGCTGGGTTCGGACCGGGCTTGGCGGGCTTTTTACAAAAAAAGTTAGCCCAAGTCTGGCTCAAGCCCGTACTTTAGAACTTCGGGCTCGAGCCGGGCTAACAAGGTCATTCCCATACCCGGCCCAAGCCCATGAATATTTTATTTGTTATTAATTTTTTTATTAAATTAATAGAAAAAATATAAAAAAAGTTAAAATATGTTTAAATTTTAAATATAATTGCATTGTTTACTTAAAATCTTTAATATTTAGTAACATTT
>CATIWQ010099631.1:0-12433 GCA_949673415.1 Euphorbia schlechtendalii | reverse complement strand
TGATTAAACCAATTGATTGATAAATTTAGAGATCTATCTTTTATGCCCGTGATCGATTGTAATTAGCCGAAAGCATCCTTTATCGGAAGAGTTTTTAATCAATAGTTTTTACTCTTTTAAATTTCAGCTTTAATTCTTTATTTGTCTCAAGCAACCAACTCCTTTAAAACCCCCTATTCTTTTATTTTTATTGCATTTTCTTAGTTGTCATCAAGTTAAAATTGATTACATAGTCCCTGTGGAGACGATCCCACTTACCGCTACTGCAAATTTATTTGTTTAGAGTCAAACGGTTTATAAATTTTTATTTTTGACGGTTTCGACGCTCGTCAAGTAGACTGACAATGTCAAAATTGTTACAATGAGAAAAAGATATGACTTACACTTTAGCTCTTCATCATAATAGAGAACAATAACGAAAAAGTTATCATCTTGCAGTATATATGACATTAAGTATCATGAATACCTCAATTGTACGCACAACATTACTATACCCTTTAGCTCTAGCAACTTCAAGAAGGGATTGGCAATTCATTCTTGATTTGTCCATAGCTCGCCAGTAGTAGTTCTTAGATATTGAAATCATAATAAAATGCACAATGACTATCTTCACAAAGCTTCTTCTCCATAGTTCCATTTGAAAGACTTTAATTTTTAAAGCTTTTCATCTCTTTATATACTTCATTATGCAAAGATTTGTACACTCCAATGCCACCTACGGAAAATGAGATTAAGAAGCTAAAAGAAAGATGATGCAGAAGATGATAGGTACAACACAAAGCCATTATCTACTTCCAGAAACATGGTAGCACAACTAGTGAATATAGAAATAGGCATAAATACTCAATATATTTCATTTTATGCAATCATCTAGGCACTAACTGAAACAAACTACGTCTTGCACTTAAATTATAATCAAATTAACTTGTATTTTGGATTGGCAAAGATCATAAAATATCCAGAAGCTACTATGTTGTATCAAGCCTAAATGCTTTAAGTTTTCACCATTGATTTGTCCAAAGCTCACCACTAGTAATTCTTAGATATTGAAATTTTGTATTTATAAAATGCAATTGGAAATTAACAATCGTTCTAGCACCAAATTCAAGATGAACTAAAAAAATTCTTCGAGAATCACAACAAGCAACACAGTAAACAACTTATTCTTATAGGAATAATGACCATATGGATCCTAATTTAACAGATCAATGCAAAAAGAAATGAAAACTAATCGCTGAATAATTAAACATAAAAATTATATATGATATATTACCAACAACGAGTTAGTAGCAGTGGACAAACTAGGAGAGGAAGAATGAAAGCAGTGAGTGGAAGAGACTAGACTATCATAATATTTATGGAAGATTATGCAATGCATTATAATTTACGGAGGTTGAACAAAATCAAATCAATGAAAAAGAGAGATCTGAAAATCACAAAATCAAATCTCAGAAAAAAATATACAGAGATTTAGAAAAATCTGTAAAACAAAGTCGCAAACCTTCTTAACAAAGATTTTCCCCTTCAATCATTTAGTTTTCTTTCCCGAGACACTCAGAAAAACCAACAAACCACCGCCACCGAGGTAGAGGATGATCGTTTTAGCTCTGAATTGACTATGAGAGCCATAAGCTCTAAATTAACGGTTGCCGAGGTTGAGAAATCTGCCAGTAGTGGTTGTGTAAAATCAGAGCAGTTTGGAATTTGTTAGGTTTTGAAATTCTCATTTCTATTACACGTATAATAAAAAATGGGAAATAGGAAAATGAGCTTTCAAAATACGGCATATCGCATGGGTCATAATTATTTGGGCATTTAGTTGTAAATGCATAAAATCCCCTACATTTATTTGAGTTGATTAGAGTATATAATTTTCAAATTTGGCACATGAAAAAAAATGTTAATGTTTTATATATGTTACTATACAATGATGACTTTAATTTGATGACCATGAGATGGGATTTGTCTTTCAAAGAGTCAAAGTCAACAGTTAAGATGAAAAAAATATGTTTATTGGTTATAATTTCAATCACCAAATATTGTGGCAAAAACTAAAAACTTCCGTGTCCATAAAAATAATTTAGGTTAATATATGGAAATAAAATCAAGTAAATACTATATACAATAGGGGACATAAATATACAATATTTTTGTTACTGAAATGAAGTCTATTATATGTATTTAATTTAATGATCAGAAGTCGGGATTTGTGTCTCAAATAGTCAAAGTCAATAGTTAAGCTGAAAAATTAGCCAAAATGACTTCATTGGAGTCACATATGTACTTTAATATGTTTATTGGTTATAATTTCAATCACCACATATTGTGGCAAAAATTAAAAACTTCAATGTCTATTAAAAGAAAAGTTTTTAAGTGTAACATTTGAAAAACAATCGAGTATACTAACATATATAAAAGGGGACATAAATGTACTTTGATTGAAATTTAAAGTCTATTATGACAAATCAAACAGTTCTAATAATATATAATATCTATTAATTTTAAGTCATTTTATATTTTAATGTAAAATATTAACATTACATGTCTATTATTTTATTGTCTTAATGAAGTTGAAAGCTTGTTATTTTTTCATTATGTAATATCACATTTAACACCCTGTATTGTTTTTAATGAAAAACAATATTATGAAAAACCAACTATTGAATGGATGAACAATTGCCTCACCGAAAAAATTTATAAAATACTTTTCTTCACCAAAATTTAATTTATTGCGAACAAGTCTTCACATCATCCCCTCCAATATGATTAAATTTTATCATTTTCATCACTTTATGAACAGGGAATATAACTTTTAAACACGTACATAAGGCAAACTTCTATATTACTGCAAAAGTAGTTCCTATTTTTTTATCATTTTAATGCTTTTATTTAACGCAACATTAATTAAAATGGATTTTTTTAGGTAAGAATAATTAAAATAATATATATCACATACCTTCCATATCTTCTATGAGACGCATAAAATCACTAAGCTGCCGTGTGGTCATCCAAGATAATGAAATTTGTGCTGTTCTTCTTAATGCTCTTTTCCTTTATAATAAAAAGAACATATAATATTGCAAATGTAAGTGCGTATTTAATATAGATGTTAATTTATCCAAATTAAAATTGTGCATGTTGAATTCCCGTAAAAAAACGAAAGTCTAGAAAATTTTTAAACATAGATTCGTGTTTTTTAAAATGATAGGCTATTAAAGGTGTGATGATTATAACACATATTTTTATTCAATAGATTAAACAATGAAGCATTTAACATTCAATAGATTGTAGAAAGTAAAGAGCACCAAGATATTTTTTGGACAGTTCTCTCTTGATTAATATTTCTACTTATCAATCCATGTGAGGTACATCTGTTGGAGAAGAGGAGAAGCTTTATTGATGGTTCTAAAAATCGCAAAGGGAAAAATTCACAAAATGCAGACGAAGAGAAAAACGAGAACTTTAAAACCCTAGCAGAGAACTAAACATGTAAAGATAACTGAAGAATAAAAGAGATTACAACCATATCGAAAACACTTAGCCTAAGAAGAATATATAACCTGAAAGTAAAACAACCTCAAGAAAGCATCTTCAATCAAACGATCCAGAAGCAAAATCAAGATTCATCAAGACCATCAAAATCGCGAGAAAAGCTTGCGGAAGAGAAAGGAGACAGCTAAGATATCAACAGAGAAAATGAAAGGGTAAAACTATACCCTAAAACACTTAACAAGCCTTATATACTCCAGCTAACAATAAAAATGGGCTATACAGCTCTTTAAATGGGCTTTATAATTTTGCAGTTAAATAAACACTGAAAGAGCTTTTAAAGAATAAAACAGAATGTGTTATTGCAAAACATTCTCCACCTTGTCCCAAAGTACCTCCAACAAAGCCTTTTCAACTATTCTCCAAAGGGGAATTACCAAAGTAACTTAGTTAAGCACATGTTTTGACACACAATCAAAACTCAACACTCCTAACTTTTGTAAGGCAACCTGAAATTTTTCAACTGGGATTACTTTTGTTAGTAAATCTGACAGATTAACACTGATATGAATTTTCTCAATGAAAACATCACCAGTAGCAACAATATCTCTAACAAAATGCAGTTTAATATCAATGTGTTTTGTTCTTTAATGATAAATAGAATTTTACAGAGATGTATTGTTGATTGAGATCATAGTTTATCTTAATATTTTCCTGTAGAAAACCGAGTTCAGAAATTATGCCTTTTCACCACAAAGCCTCTTCAATTACTTCTATTAAAGCAATGTATTCAGCATCTATGGTTGATAAGGCAACAAAATGCTGTAAGCATGATTTCTAGCTAATCAAATTTCCACCAAAAGTGAAACAATACCCTAAAACAGATCTTCTTTTTTCAAGATCTGCATCATAATCAGAATCACAGTATCCTTCAATACTGAGATTATTGTTTTTGGCAGATTTATACATTAAACAAGTAGTTGAACTACCCAACATGTTTCTAGAAAGCCACTTCACGGTAGACCAATGCATTTTATAAGGATTACTCATAAATCTGCTACCTAGGCTTACCCCATAAGCTATGTTAGGTCTAGTGCACACCATAAAGTACATGAAATGAACCAATAATATTTTGATAGGGGACATTATTCATAAAGTCAGTTTCAGCATTATTAAGAAGTTTTTGGACTCATTAATAGTTTGAATTGTGCTTCTATGGGTGTAAAAACATGCTTATTACAGTTTAGCTCAAAATTACTTAAGATTTTATCAATGTAGTCTTTTTGAGTTAAAGTTAATATGTCTTTACTTCTATCTCTAAAAATATCAATGCCAAGAATCCTTTTGGCAGGCCCTAAATCTTTCATTTTAAATTCAATACTTAACTTTGATTTCAATTTGACAATTTCACTTTTACTTTTACAAGCTATCAACAAGTCATCAACATAAAGAATTAAATATATATACTGACCATTTTCCATTCTACTATAGTAAACACAGGGATCAAACTTACTTCTATTAAAGTTGAGTTTCAACATATATTAGTCAAACCTTTAGTACCACTGCCTAGGAGATTGTTTAAGGCCATATAAGGATTTCTTGAGAAACAAACTTGATTTTCATAACCCTTTTTGATAAAACCTTCTGGTAGACTCATATATAATTCATCTTCTAAGTTACCATGCAAAAAGGTAGTTTTAACATCAAGTTGTTCAAGTTCTAAGTCAAGTAAAGCAGTTAGAGATAAAAGCAATCTTATAGAAACATGTTTAACAACATGAGAAAATATCTCTTGATAGTCAATTCCCTCAATTTGGGAGAATCCTTTAGTAATAACTTTGGCCTTGAATCTTTCAGATTCAACTCCAGGTATGGTTGGTTTTCTTCTATAAACCCATTTACAGCCAATGACTCTTTTTCCCTCAGGTTTAGGTATAAGAGTCTAAGTATTATTTGTTGAACCCATGTTAATAGTACCTCACAGTACTTAAAATGTTTTGGAAATAACAAAATAACTAGGATAGTGAACTTAATTTAGTACTAAGTATGGTCTTAATTAATGAAGTTTACTTGAGTTTGTTTAAAGGAAAACAACTCATTTTTTTGTAATTAATTAAGTTACAGCTTAGAGTAAGAAAAGCTGAGTTGAGCTGAGTATTACATAGTTTATAAGATATTTACTCAGTTGTGCTAAGTTAGCTTTTTGATATAAAAGCTAAGTTCTTTGACACTTAGAGAAATATATGACACTTGTGCTACGGAATATTCCTTTGATGCTTTTAAGGAGAAAAAACACTAAACTTAAAGAAGATATTCCAATGGTCCTCACAAACAAAAAGTTGTTAGTACGTAATGTTGGAGATTTTTCACTAAAGTCCAAGATAAAAGGAATTCTCTGACATGCGTCGTTTCTCAGTGACTCCGCGTAACTCTGCAACGTCAGCAAGTCAACGAATGGTAGAATTTCACGTTGCATCAGGATGGATTGCTTGAAGGAAATGAGTTTTTGGCCCTTTGGATTAACGGATTAATCTCACGCTTCAATGTTCAAAATCTCTGTCTCTAAACGTCTTGGAATTTATCTCTAATGGGAAAATTTGAAAGATTTTAAGAGAAGAGATATTGAAGAGCTGTCAGGACGAGAAGTTTGCAATGGCTAATTCCAAGACCTTCAATTGTAAATAGAAGGCTGGAGTAGATGTTCAAACTTGGTGAATCACCTCGAATTTCTCTAAAGGCTGAAACTCTGTTCATAAACTCCCAGCTTTAAGAAATTCCAAATCAAGCAATCAGCAAACATCCATTGTTTAAATCTGTTTGTAATATAGAGAAAATTGTACTTAAGATTTAACATTGTAAACGATTCAACCTTTCTATAAGTTGAATTCCTCTGTTCGCAATTTCTTTAGAAATCTGAGTGATAGTTTGGGAAGGGTACCCAAACTGTGGATTGAGTGGTAGTTAGAAAGAAAGGTACTTTTTGTTATTGTGTCAAACCGCTTTAAAGGCTTTTCCACCTAAGGAAGGGATAAAATCACTAGTGGATTAAAGCTAGGAAAGGAATCCGGGAACTAGAGGTAGGCTAGGCCGAACTAGGATAAAATTTCAGGTGTTGAAGTTCTAACCTTTTTCGTTTACCATTATCATGTTCATCTCATTCATCATTCTATCTATGTTATTTGTTTTTCTTGAAAAACCAATCCCAGCTAAGTAAAGTACTCAGCAACGATTGAGGATAAACTGTACAAGCTGAGTAGTTTATTATTTTTAAACCCAACTCAACTCGAAGCACTCAGTACACATAAAAAAAACTAAACTTGGTAAAATATTTATACAAATAAAAAAACCAAGAACTGCATTCACCCCCCCTCTATTATTTAATTAAGCCGTTTAGGACTAATAAGTGGTATCAGAACATTACTCAGCTTATAGACTAATTATCTTTGAGTTAAAGATCCATAAATGGCTTACAACAGTTTCAGTTCCGGGTCAAACAAATAGTGCTCCTAAAGGAGGGAATGTCTATAACCAGGCCATCGTTGTTCGACGGTAATCACTATAAGTTTTGGAAAAACCGCATGAAAAATTTTACACAATCTCAAAGCATGCAAGCATGGCTCGCTATTGATCTTGGCCCATAAATTCCTATTGTGGTAAGGAATGGGCAACGTGGACCAGTTGATCTAGAAGACTAGGATAATGCTAACTTAAGGTTTCTCAAAGAGAATGCCGCAGCCATCAATTACTTACACTGCACTAAATCTTACAGAGTTCACTAGGGTCTCGGGCTGCGAGATAACATAAGAAATTTGGAAGAAGCTGGAGATTACCTATGAGGGGGTTGACAAGGCTAAAGAGTACAAGATCAACCTCATCTTGAGAGAGTATGAGATGTTCCAGATGGGCACCAGCAAGGGTATTCGGGCAATGAATACCAAGTTCATTAACATTGTTAATGAGCTGAAGAGGTTTGGCAAGGAATAGACTAAAGAGGAACCAGTGAAGAAGATTCTCCACACTCTTAACTCTGAGTTGGATGCCAAGAAGAGCGCGATCGAGGAGGCTCATGATCTTAAGACCTACAACTATGATGAGCTTATAGGCACCTTGCAGACCCAAGAGACGAGCATGAGGAAATATACTGATAACTCTAAAAGGAGTACAAGTAAGGAGAGAGAGGGCCAAGCCATTGTCTTGAAAGCTGATTCATCTGATGAATCCACCAGCAGCGATTCTAACGAGCAAATGGCCCTTCTAATCAGGCGTTTCAAACTCTTCATGAAGAAGGATGGGAAGTTAAATAAAAAGAAGTTTCCCACTAAAATCAAGTCAACTCAGCACCGGAGAGGAGCTAAGGAAGGACGAACGAAGGAACATAGCAAAGACATTAAGTGCTTTGGCTGTGGAGAAAAAGGACATATCTAGTTAAGTCCCAAGACTAAGAATGATATATACAAGAAGAGGTTCTCTAAGAAGAATGAGGCACTCGTTGCCACCTGGAGTGCTTCAAAAGAATCTTCATCATCTAATAAAGAAGCAACTGACTCCACCAACCTCTGCTTGATGGCTATTGAGAATGAAAGGGGTGAAGGCTCAGCATCCACCTCAAATATAAGTCAAACCGCTACTGACTCTGAAGCTGAGCGCAACAAAGGGAAATCTCCTCAAACTGAGGTACATCCTGAAATCCCTTTGTCTATTGAAGAGTTTGCCCAGGTACTCTTTGATGTTATAAAGCTGACTAATAAGTCAGGGAAAAACATCAAAGAGCTAGTGAAGAGAAGTGAAGAGAAGGAAGATACCATCACTTCATTATCTCTTGATATGCCCTTTCTTCAAGAAAAAGCTGAGTATAATGAATGTCAAAATAGCAATCTCACTAAGCAATTAGATGAGTTATCTGCTGAGATAACAACTTTGAAGAAGGAACGGGTTCCACCTTTATCCAACAGTCAAACTTTGAGTAACCAAACTTGCAATTCTAAGAAGAAGAATTCTTTTAAAAAGAAGAAAGTGAGCCAGCCCAAAGCAAAAATGGTGTGTGGTTTTTATGGAAAAGCTGAACATGCTATAGTTCTCTGCAGGCATAAAAATGGTTATTATGACGAGTACAACTGGAGTAATTTAAGCACTACTAACAAGGGAAGACCCAACTCAAGAGCATGGGTACCTATGAAAATGTAATTGTTTTGCAGGTGAGCATTAGATCCCTAGATAACTCTAGAATGTGGTATTTGGATAGTGGATGCTCAAAGAATATGATGGGAGATGAAAGTCAGTTCATCTCATTAGAGCACAAAAGAAATGGAAGTGTCAGTTTCAGAGATAACCAAAAAGGTAAGATTTTAGGCTATAGCACTATTGGTGTCTCTCCTTCAATCGAAGAGGTTTCTCTGGTTAAAGGACTTAAGTTCAACTTGCTTAGTGTAGCCTAGCTTTGTGACAAAGGCAAAAAGGTTACCTTAGACTCAACAGGTTGCTCAGTTATTGACTATAAGTTTGACTCAACTATACTCTTTGCTCCTAAATCAATAATGTGTATATGATTGATTTATCCCCCAGCTCCACTAATGTGTGTTCGTGGCTTGTGCATAGAAGATTGGGTCATATAAATATGAACATTCTGTCCAAACTAAGCCAAAAGTAATTAGTTGTGGATTTACCCAGTATCAGCTTCAAGAAGGATAAACTTTGCTCAGCTTGCCAACTAGGTTAGCAGGTTAAGAAATCATTTAGGTCAATTAATCAAGTAGTAACTAAGAGACAGTTAGAGCTCCTCCACCTAGATCTTTTCGATCCAGTTCAACCTATGAGCTTGGGTGCTCAGAGATTTTCATTGGTGGTTGTGGATGACTTCACGAGATTCACTTGGGTAGTCTTGCTGAGTAGCAAAGATGAAGCATATGAATCTTTTGTCAAGCTTAGTAATCGGATATTGAATGAAATAGGAACTAAAAGCTATAGAATCTGAAGTGATCATGGACGCGAATTCGAGAACTTTCATTTCGAAGAATTCTGTACAGCACATGGTATTAACCAGAACTTCTCTTCTCCTTATACTCCCCAACAAAATGGGGTTGTAGAAAGGAAGAATAGAACCATAGTTTAAATGGCTCGATCCATGTTGAGTAATAATAATCTACCAAAGTACTTTTAGGGGGAATCTGTTAACACAACCTGTTATAACTTTAATCAGTTTTTAATTCACCCAATTTTGGAGAAAACATCCTATGAGCTTTTAGTTAGGTAAGTTTGATCCAAAAGCTGATGAAGGTATCCTTCTAGGATACTCAACTAACAGCAGGTCATATAGAATATATGTCAAGCGAACCGACCTGTTAGAGGAGTCTATGCATGTGAATTTCGATGAAACTAATAATGCAGATTGAAGTCCATCTGATGCAACTAAGCTATATAAATTGCACATTACTAATTTGTGGGAAATTTCGAACTTCTACTTGAATTCTTTGTGACATGGGAATGTGGTACTCACTGCAATAATCTTTCGCCAAATGAGGTACAAACTTGTTTACCAATTAATACACTTCTGTTGAATTTACCTTGAGGACAAGGCAAAAGTTAAGTGTGGGGGTATGATAAGTGTATAATTACACATATAATCATATAAAATTTTATACATTTAACACCATGAATTAAGTCATTTTTATACTTCATATAAAAGATTTCACGTGGTATGTAGTTATTTTTTATGCAAATGCAGATACTAGGTAAATCTTGGGAGTAAAATGATCTAAAGTGGAATTCTATGAAAAAATAGTGAAAAAGGTGCAAAAGGATGCGTGGAACTTAAAGATTTAGCTTACGATCAAAGCTGTCAAAGATCGGCAAAGTTATAAGGAGATTTCTGAAGAAAAACTCAATTCACGGTCACGATAGTCATTTGCGGTTGTGACTTGTATACTTCAGAAATAGAAGTCTTCCAATCAAAGATTCACAGTCGTGACTTATATATCACAGTCACGACTTGGATGGTTTTCTGGTTTTATCTTCTTAACTACCAACCGCCAGATAAGCATGATCAATCGCCATCAACTACCAACGGTAAGACACCTATCAGAAGTCAACCAATCATGAAAAGGTGCCTATCCATTGTGGATTATATCAAAGCTTCTCAACCAATCACAATGAAGAGATGCGATCATTCACCAATGGACACGACTCTTAGTTTGGATAGACGCAACCCTTCGAACTCTATAAATAGGGCTCCAAACCTCACTAATTTCATGCAGAAGAAAGGGGTGAAAGATAGTGCATAATGTATAGATAGAGAATAAATATCTAGTTTCACTACGTTCATAAGTGTTAGCGAGAAAATGTTTAAGTGATTCGAATCCTTGTTTCGATCACTAGATTTCTCTATATTCTTGAGTGATTGTTGTATAAGTGTACTTGCAAACCACTTATCAATAAAAGTTTTCATTCTTCAATATTCGTTTGTTCGATACTCGTAAAGAATAGCATCCTAGCGGAGGTTTTGTACGGGGCCGAGACCGAATTCAAAGCAGACGCAGGAATTGTGGGAATTGATGACTCCCATTAAAGAGTGGATATGGTTTGATCAACTTTAACTTTCACTTGCATACCTTACAACTTTGCTTTGCTTTCTACTTATACTTTCGATTTCAAAGTTTATGATATGTCTATGTGTCATAATGCGTATTTCGTGCTAAGTCTTTTATATTAATCAAGTTATATGCATTGGAGTTAATTTCAAGAGTAGTTTCAGGGTTAACAATATCGTGTATAATCACTGGATCTGTGATATAATGCTATTTTGTGAGCCAACATTTTTGGAATGGTAACTTGCTAAATGTGGCTATGTGAGAGCGACCCGTACTAAGCAAAGTATTGACGTTGTCCATGTTTATATAATTGTCTTAATTTGTTTGCACTAGGTTTAGAAAAGTTATTTCATGTGTTGCTCTGCGGCGAATCATTGAACATCTGAGTGTTTTGAACTGAGTTTGTTAAATTAGTTTAGTGAATCGTAACATCTTTGTTGAACTTGCATGTTTTCTCTGCTATACTTGTTCGTAGGGAAAATCTCTATATTTAGATTCTTTAGTCGTCCACATCTATATTTACTCATTTTTCATTCTAATCTTCCTATCCAAAACCTCCAATCTATTTTTATTTTATTTACTCTGTTTTCCCTTGTTGATCCTTAGACTTGATTCCTTCCCTGTGGGTTCGATATCTTTTAAAACTACATCGCAACTGTATACTTGCAGTTATCATCATTTTTATTTTTGATAAGAGGTACTGACAACACCTGTATTTTACGTGAACAAGTTTTTGGCACTATTATTGAGGATAAGCCTTTCGAAACGAGTGTAGCCAAATCTTGCAAACAAGTTATTAAACTTATCAGTAGAAAAGTGGCTAACAAAGGTATGCAAGTGAAAACTAAAGTTGATCAAACCGTATCCACTCTTTAATGGGAGTCATCAATTCCCGCAATTCCTACGTCTACTTTGAATTCAGTCTCGGCCCGTACAGAACCTCCACTAGGATGCTATTCTTTGTGAATATCGAATAAACGAATGTTGAAGAACGAAAACTTTTATTGATAAGTGATTTGCAATTACACTTGTACAATAATCATTTGAATATGTAGAGAAATCTAGTGATTGAAATAAGGATTCGAATTACTTATACATTTTCTCGCTAACACTTATGAACGTAGTGAAAAATTAAATATTTTCACTCTCTATCTACGCATACACTATATCTCTCACTTTTTCTAATTCCAATTTCTACCATGCACAAAATTTGTAAGGTATGGAGCCCTATTTATAGAGTTCGAAGGGTTGCGTCCATCCATACGAAGAGTTGTGTCCATTGGCGAAAGATTGCATCACTTCATTGTGATTGGTTGAGAAGCTTTAATATTATCCACAATGGATAGCCTCCTTCATGATTG
>CATIWQ010099566.1:0-17115 GCA_949673415.1 Euphorbia schlechtendalii | reverse complement strand
AAAGAGTGGATACGGTTTGATCAACTTTAGCTTTCACTTGCATACCTTACAACTTTGCTTTTCTTTCTACTTATACTTTCTATTTCAAAGTTTATGATATGTCTATGTGTCATAATGTGTATTTCGTGCTAAGTCTTTTATATTAATCAAGTTATATGCGTTGGCATTAATTTTAAGAGTAGTTTCAGGGTTAACAATATCGTGTATAATCACTGGATCTGTGATATAACATTGTTTAGTGAGCCAACATTTTTGGAATGGCAACTTGCTAATTGTGGCTATGTGAGAGCGACCCATACTAAGCATAATATTGACGTTGTCCATGTTTATATAATAGTCTTATCTCGTTTGTGCTAGGATTAGAAAAGTTATTTCATATGTTGCTCTGCGGTGAATTATTGAACATTTGAGTATGTTGAACCGATTTGTTAGATTAGTCTAGTGTGTCGTAACATCTTCGTTGATCTTACATGTTTTCTTTGTTGTACTTGTCTGTAGTGAAAATCTATTTATTTAGAGTCTCTAATCTATCACATCTATATCTGCTCAACTTTTCATTCTAATTTTCCTATCCACAAAAATCTCTACTCTATTTTATTTTCTTTTATTCTTCCCTAGTTTATCTTTAGACCTAGTTCCTTCCCTGTGGGTTCGATATCTTTTAAAACTACATCACAACTGTATACTTGTAGTTATCATCATTTTTCTATGTGATAAGAGGTATTGACAACACCTACATTCATATGTGAACAAGTTTTTGGCACAGTTATTAGCCAATAGTTCACGAGATTTTGGAACCATTATTGATTAAACTTATCAGTAGAAAAGAGGTGAACAACTTCGTAATATGAGTGGTGTAAGTGAGGTGACCAAGTTACTCATATGGTAATAGGTCAAAATTTTGAGATTTCATACTATGACTAGATCTCATAGAATGAAGAGGTTAAAATTATTTTGAGTAAGCAGTGCAAGGTACCCTAATGAAATCGAATAAGATGAAAATAACCACTGTGTGTGTAGCTATTGAATTAATGATTTGGTTATTTTGCACAATTAGGGCGGTGTTTCGGATGCTTGTGTGGTCATCGCTATTTGAGGGTATGTCGTGATGTATGAATCATTTCCCTGTGTGGGCAAATGGTTTCGAGTATTAGGTGTATACCCTTGAGGATTGGTAATGTAAGGTTTTTGAAATAAGTTCACCCCGTGTGGGTTTAGGTTCATATGTCAGTAGGGACATCACGTGATGTAGGAAAAATGGTTTGGGTAGGTATTTACCCCTTTTGGGCTATGCAGTATATGTGATTGCCCTATGTGGGCTATGAGTTGGATGTCGAGTGGACATCTCATAGGTAATTTGTGGGATATATTATTTCCCCTTGTGGGCTAAATGTCGGATGTTAAGTGGACATCACGTAGTAAAAGAAAGGTATTTTTTCCTATACGGGCTAATTGCCAGATGTCAAGTGGACATCTCACTGAAAAGGTTAAGTGATGTTTCTTGACTCTAATTGGTTCATGTTATCCTAGGGTAACACGATCTCGAGTGTCTTCTAATCGTAAGTGTGTGCGACGCCAGTTTGGCATCATGATGATGAGAAGATGCAATGTTACATCGTTTTAACATCATAAGTGTGTGCTTTCAAGTGTCTACACTAAGATTCATGGTTAGAATATCATTTGTACAATAATAAATACATAGCACATAGCATCAACATCCAAACTTTTAACCATACAACTCCTGCGAGTAGGGTTTTTTGGCTAGTTTCTATCCTAATTTGGTTCATCCTAGTACCATGAAGATATAAAGGAGCACACCTGCAAGAAAAAATATAATGCATGGTCGTTTATTGGGTAACACCTTAGGGAAAATGCGTACGGCTTATTTACATGAGGTTTGTAAGTGGGTTGCTGATGTAGAAGGTTCTTATTGCACTAAAATACACTCCAAGCCTCTCCCTACAGAGGGAGGTACATGCTTTATGGAAACAAGTGCTCCACCCACTCAAGTACTATCTTATCTCAGGGAGGCAGATTAGTACAAGAGAAAGCTTTGCGGTAATAGGGTACCTTAAACTTATAGGCTAATCCCCTCTACTACAATGTGAAATTATGAATATGTCAAAATTAAGAAAATATGGAATAATGTGATTAAAAATATTTCGGCACTTGTCCAAAATCTAAAACCTTTTAATAAAAAGTTTAAGAAAAATCCCCAGCAGAGTCACCACTGTGAATGGACGACACGGAGCGATTGGGCGAGAGCGCGTGGAGATGAGAGGCACGGTCCACCGGGGTGTTTATGTTGAAAATAAAAAGGTACTAGGTTGGGAACCTAGAAGGTTTGATTGAGAAAGCGAAAAACATTTATTGATCAATCAAACCAGAATCCGCCATCTCTTAGTGTAGAGTCGCCACCTGGATTAGCTCTTCATGGAATTAGAGTCCTGTGAGGCTTAACGTCTGGGGGACGGCCCACTGAGACACAGAGATTCAAGTTCGGGATAAGTTGCTTATTTCTTATTGAATCACAATATATTACATCTATAGAAAACCGTATTTTGCAATTGTGCATATTCGCACTTAAGTCGTTTTTAAGTTTGTAATGTATGATTTAACGCGCATGCGGAAAGTAGTAAATCCATACATAAAGCATTAAATATATACAGAAAAGTAAAGATTAAAATTACATAACCTCGGGGGATGCAACCGCCCGCCTAATCTATTAATTACAATTCCCAAAATATAATTGAAATTGCAATACTCGAAGGAAAATAATACCTAGGCATACATCTAACCTGCATCCACAACGGTTAGCACATGGTATATAGTACAACATGGATATTTACATGTATGCTCGATTTGATTTTGGCAATGCCCGTGTGGCCAAATTAAAATATCAACGATTGTAAAATTTTCTTATTTAGAAATAAAATGATTCATTTTATTTACAAATATGTTGGTCATTTTTATTTATTGAAAATGATCACATGGCAAAAGGTGAGGTCTGTTATCCGGGAATAATTTTTATTCCCTTGGTGGGGGTATTCTAACATCTATTCATAAATAGAAAAGAAGAAGAAAATAAATATTACATTGATATTTACATAATAAAATAAATAAAAATTATTCCTATGTCATTATTTAGAATAAATCGAAACATCAAAGGCAACACGGGATAGAACAATTCTAGGAACTCAGAGGCATACCTTTTCGGTGTGAATCCACTTCGGCGTATCTGTATGATCCCCGGAAGAGTTCATCGTTCATTTTTTCAGTTGTGTTTGTGTGGAAAATAAATATTTATTTATCCAAAAGATAATCAGACTTGGGCACTAAATTTGTTTTAGGCCCGGGAATATCTAAGGATTTTTATGGAAAAAGATGGAAGAAAAATGATTTGAAAATAATAAAATTCGGGATTCAAACGTGTTTTGGATCCGAATATAATCAAAGAAACCTTAAAACAAATATGGAAAAAGTCAGAATTATTTCTATAGATTAAATTATTTTCTTGTAAAAATCTCTCCGTCGCTGTCGAGAGAAAACTATTTTTTTGTGAATTTTTTTCCCTCTATATTGAAAATTCCCCTATTTATAGGGGGAACTTTTTTCACCCGTTAAGGACGTTGCATCCTGGTCAAATATGCATTTATTTGGGTCATTACATCCTACCTTTTCTATTCAAATTCCCTTTTTCATTGCCACTATTCACTTACCATCTTATATTTCCATTTATTTCTTTATTATTTCCTTTTTATTTCTTTTTCTTTTACTTTTTTTCTTTTCTCTTAAAAAAAAAATATATATATATATATATACACACACACACACACTTTCTTTTATTAATTTATTCCGAACCCTTAAACACATTTATTTATATCCTTAAAAATATTTTAAACCTTTAAATTTTTGCTTTGAAGCTTTTAAATATTTTTTACGATCCTAAATATTTATTTAGAGTCCAAAATATTTTTTTTTTCTAGGAGAGCTCCTATTTGAAGATCATTTGGATGGTCAAAACTTGTGTGATTCAAGGATAAAATCCCGAAAAACCATCATCAAAAAATGCGCGAGCTGGTACAAAACCCCGTGCTCACACAAATTCCAAACTTGATTTTTCTACATGGAGTCCATCTTTTACTTCATGGTTGTAAACCATTTGTCAGACTTTGAGCCTTCAATTGCCTCCTTTTAAGTCTTAGGCTCATCATCTTCCATGAGGAAGATATGCTTATCATCAGTGATGAAATAACCATATCTCTTAAGAGTGATTGGAGTTTGGCTTAACCTACGCAATGTCGATGTTATAATAGGTTGTTCTATGCTTACACTTCCTTGTGTAACAGGTGTTGGAATAATCAATTGATTGTCTATTTGATCCTCTTGAGTGACTAGCTCAAGATTGCTCTCACTTGCTTTCGCAAGTATATGCTACTTCTCGAGGAATTGAGCATTCCTAGAAATAAGTACCTTTTGTTCCTTGGGGATCATAAAAGGTATAACCCATAGTTTTCTTAGGGTAACTTACAAACAGACACCTGTCAAACTTAGCACCCAGCTTATCTAAACTTATCCTCTTTACATAAGCCGGACATCCCCAAACTCTTAAGTGAGAGAGAGCTAGTTTCTTACCATACCACATGTTGTATGGCATTTTATCAACTGATTTTAGGTGCACTCTGTTTAGAATATAAACTGCACTCTCAAGTGCATAACCCCAAAAGGATATGTTGAGTTCTGCTTGGCTCATCATGGACTTAACCATATCAAGCAATGTTTGATTTCTCCTTTCCGACACTCCATTGTGTTGGGGTGTATAAGGAGGTGTCCACTGGGATAAAATACCATTATCCCTTAGATAATCCTGAAACTCTTAGCTTAAGTATTCACCATCTCGATCAGATCGAAGGGTCTTGATAGTTTTCCCAAGCTGTTTCTCTACTTCGGTTTTGAACTCTTTGAATTTCTCAAAACTTTTAGGCTTGTGCATCATTAGGTACAAATAACCATATCATGAGTAATCATTGATAAAATTTATGAAGTAGACAAAACCTTCATGTGTCTTAACACTCATTGGACCACATACATCGGAATGCATTCCTTCCAAAGTACTTGTGGCACACTGACCCTTTCTTTTGAAAGGTTTCTTAGTCATCTTTCCTTCAAACAAGGTTTGCACACCCCATAGTATTCCCATTTCATTGGGCCCAAGTCACTACATTTGTGTAACTTTGTTAAGCAAATCTCATTTATATGGCCTAGACGACAATGCCATAAGTATGAAGATTTCTCATTCTCTAACTTCGATTTCTTAACAATGTTCATATTTGAATTTCAGTTTTAGTATCTGGAACATAAATTCTATCAACACATATTCAACAAGCATAAAGAACATTATCGTGTCGAATTTAACAATTATTATTGGAAAATAAAATCTAAAATCCATCTGTTGCTAAACGTGCAACAGAATTAATATTCATAGTGATAGCAGGATTATAATTGCAATTTTCAAAACTAGAACTAGGACACTAGGCCAACAAAGGCTATATGTCCCTACAGCTATTGCAGCAACCTGTGCTTCATTTCTAACTCTTAGGTCCATTTCCTTCTTTGCAAGCCTCCTACTATTCCGCAACCCCTGAATATAAGTACAGATATGAGTACCATAATCAATATCCAATACCTATGCAGACTCATAAGAAACTATAGAGAAACTCTCTATCATGAACATACCTAACGTAGATGCCTCACTTGTCTTCTTCTTCACTTGTTCAGATTTCAGAGCTTTACAATCATGTTTCAAGTATCCGGGCCTTCCGCACATGAAACATATCCCATTGGGCTTCTCCTTTTCAGTGATCACATTTTTACCTTCATGTTGATAAGTTTTAAACTTTTACCTTTTGTGCAAGTCTTACTTGCTAAGGTACCTGTTCCTCTAGCCTTTAGACCATCTTCAAAACTTCTAAGTTTCTTAATAAACTCAGATGTCTTGCTAGTCTTTCTTAACATAAGATAATCTTTCATGAAGGGTGAATATTTATCAGATAGACTCTCTATCATAGTCTGTATGTCATTCTCATAATTTCTTTTAATTCCTATCTAAGTTATTCTCTTTGAATAGTCAAAGTATTCAATGCAACGCTCAGCAGCCAAGATCCATTCATTTCTCCCAGAGGTATAGAAGAATTTTAGTATTTCATTCCATTCGATCTTCATGCCCTCATAAATTCCTCTTAGAAGGATCAGCATGGATTTTAAGTCCATACCATCATGTTGCTTCTTAAGCTTCAAGGTCATGGTTTCGAGAATCATAAGTGGCACCACAAAAGCATCCTTCTTATGCTTAAGATATACCTCTTTCTGTTGGATAGAAGTCTCAGCATCAAGATTGACTAGTTCAGGATTATCCAAAATATGATCCATGTTACTCTTCTCAAGCTCCTTTCAAAGAGCCTTGAACCAGTTGTCAAAATTGATCCCTATCAACTTATTATCAAGTATCGGATGAAGATTTATTTTTGGATTCATTGTTCAACCTAGATATAAGATAGAAATTGTTCAGATATTATTATATGTACAAGCATTTAATATAAGGTCTTTAATTAAACACATACTTCCTACTGTTTTTTATTGACATTCAAATAGCCCCTTATATTGAATTCTGGAAATTTGATCCAACCAATTTTCTTTAGTAGGTATCATCCATAGCCCATTCGTTACGACCCCCCTGTAGTAGGTCAAGCCATAACAAGCAACCATGGTTGGAACCTATCCATTTTCATCCCGTGCAATTTCTAATCCATTTGAGTTCTCCTTCTTGAGAAGTGCGTAACTAATTATACGACTCCTCAAATATGTCTCTAATCTGGCACTAGCTCCATTGATATGGACAACTAACCCTTTTTGGTTAAGGCATTAACCTCATCTAGTCTCATGACCAACATGTTAAAGGAAAGCATGTTGTACATGTCCTTACATCCGTTAATAAGGTAAGTATCATGACTTATGTCGGGAAGACAATCTACCACCTTAATATTATTGTAGGCATTTTATTGGTCCAGCTTGTCTCACCCTAGTCTAGGTCTTATACAATGGATATGGTTATGATAATAATAATTCTGGGATATTTTGAATTATTAATCTAAGGGAACATGCTCAAGACTAGTACATCATAATTATTCCATTATGCCAAGATTCCACATAGCATGCAACACAAACAAGGTCCATGTTTAAGTTCTTACACCTATGTATATAAGTTTTAATTTAACAACTTAAACCATAGCTGTAAAAGCATATGCGGAATCTAATTCCCATACTAGAAATCAACTAAGTCATAAAAGTCTCTTGTGTACACTTGAACCTAATGTCGATGGAGATTTCCAAGTAGGAGAGGCCCCCTTAAAGTAAATGAGCAGTCAAGTCCAATCCTTGCTAAAATAACCACGATCACTTCGATTAGTTGTACCATAGACAATTATGATTCAAAGATTTTATTCTTTTAATCAAGTGAAGTACTAGATGAACCTCAATTTAAAGCATTTACATGTGTGTTAAAACATTGTTAATTTATATGATAATCACCTAGACTAAGTTTGAGAAAAACCTTAATCTAGTTATCACATCATTTTCTATAATAAGAATTGAAACCTAAGGCATGCATTGAATACTTTAATCAATTCATCAAAAATATCATTTCAACATATTATCATAAATCATGCATAGCATAAGGCAGGCTATGATACTACAACCGATTAATTAAGATAGTAATTAAACATGCAAACTCGTAGCAGAATTTCAAAACGTAAAACTAACCCTAAAGGATCTCCTAAGAATGCCATGATTAATATAATCTATGTTGAAATGTTCCATTGATTCTCATAGGTTTATAAAACTTAATAAAAGAAACCTAACATCTAAGTTAATAACATTACTAGTTGATGTGTATCTTCCCTTTGGTGCGGTAGAACCAATGGATAGCACTCCATTAGCACTAGCCTCAAAATTAGGTAAGCCTCTATGATTGATCCACACTAATTCTGACTGATTAAAACCTCCTGTTGAGGAAGAACTCATTGGTAGACAACAGCTGCTAGACCACTTGAAGACCAACCTGAAAAATATAACATAGAAGGCTCTCTTCAAAATATGAATTAGCCTTCAAAACAATTCTTGCGATGATGGAGAAACTCTTGGAGGATCTCACAAAAAGCTCACGAAGAAAAGATGTCAAAACTCAGAAGGAAGAATGAGCTGAAGTGAGAAATAAAGGAGAAGGAGGAGGCTATATTTTGGGAGAGGGGAGCTGAAAGCTCCAATTTTTAGAAATGATGGATGGGGAAAATCCCCATCCCACTGATAAATGTATAATTACACTTATTATCATGATATTTTTACTTATAAAAAGATATGGTTTAAAGTCATTTTATACTTCATATAAAAGATTTCACGTGGTATGTAGTTGTTTTTTATACAAGTGCAGAAACTAGGTGAATATAGGGGGTAAAATGATCAAAGATGGAATTCTATGTAAAAAGAGTGAAAAACGTGTAAATAGATGCATGGAACACAAAGAATTGGCTTAGGATCGAAGCGGTCAAAGATCGGTAAAGTTGCAAAGAAAAATCATGAAGAAAAACACATGTCACTATTGTGATACCCATTCACAGTCGCGACTTGTCATCCTTCAGAAATAGAAAGTTACCAACTATTGTTCATGATCACGACATGTATATCACGCTCGTGACTTGTAACGGTTTTTGGTCAACTCTTCTCAACTTTCAACTACCGGATAAGAACGGTCAACCGCCATCAACAGCCATCAATTGTTAGATGAAAATACACCTTTTTGAAGAAATCCAATCATGAAAAGGTGCCTTTCCATTGAAGATGAGGATGAAACATTGCATCTAATAACATTGAAGTGATGCAACCCTTCGCCAATGGACACGACTCTTCATATGGATAGACGCAACCCTTCGCACTCTATAAATAGAGTCCCAAAACAACCAATTTTGTGGGAATGTATGGTAGTGAAAATCGTCAGAGCATATGATACATGATAGAGAGTGAAAGTTATATAGATTTCTCCAGTTCAAAGTGTTAGAGAGAAAAATGTTTAAGTGATTCGATTCTTGTTTCAATCACTAGATTTCTCCACAAATTTGAGCGATTGTTTTATGAGTGTAATTGCAAAGCACTTATCAATAAAAGTTTTTGTTCTTCAACATTCATTTGTTCAATATTGACAAAGAATAGCATCCTAGAGGAGGTTTTGTAAGAGCCATGACTGAATTCAAAGTAGATGTAGGAATTGTGGGAATTGATGACTCGCATTAAAAGAGTGGATACGGTTTAATAAACATTAGCTTTCACTTGCATACCTTACAACTTTACTTTGTTTTCTGCTTTTACTTTCTATTTCAAAATTTATGATATGTCTATGTGTCATAACGAGTATTTCATCTTGCGTCATTTATATTAATCAAGTTATATGCTTTTGAGTTGACTTTAAGAGTAGTTTTGGGGTTAACAAGATTGTGTATAATCATTGGATCTATGATTATAACGTTGTTTAGTGAGCTAACAATTTTGTAGTGGTAACTTGCTAAATACAGCTATGTAAGAGTACCCGTACTAAGCATAGTATTATTGTTATCTAGTTTTTTATAAGTGTCATAATTCGTTTACCCTAGATTTAGAAAAGTCATTTCATGTGTTACCCTACGTTGAAATATTGAATATTTGGGTGTCTAGAACCGTGTTTGTTAAAGTTACCTAGTGTATGACATATTGTTGATGATTTTGCATGTTTTTCTCTACTATACTTGCTCTTAGGGAATATCTATATAGTTTACATCTTCTCTAATCTATTCATGCATCTATCTATTCATCAGTCTACCATCCAAACTCTACAATTTAACTCATTTTATTTTGTTTTGTTCCATAACTCTAGTTGGTCCTTAGAACCGAATTCCTTCCTTGTGGGATCAATAACTTTTAAAATTACATCGCAGTTGTATACTTGTAATTATTATCATTTTTCTATTTAATAAGTGGTACTGACAACACCTGTTCATATTTAGAACTTTTATATTATCAGTAGAAAAGTGGCGAACAAGTTTTTGGCGTAGTTGCTGGGGATAAGTCTTTCGGAACGACTATAGCCAAAATCTTGTGAACAAGTTTTTTGTGCCATTACTGGGGAAGGCAAGTGCATTCTAGAGATAAAATATTTGGAGACTACAGTACATTTTTATGTTTTGCTTTTATTTTATTCATATACCTGTTTGTTATTGCATTTTGTGTTTAAAATGTTTACTAACATGCATCGGGATAAGTTTTGTGGTGATTACATCATTGACAAATTAATTGATACATGCGTAGATGAAATTTGTCATGTTACATCTCATGAAGAGTCAACATCTGAATCCGTTGAAAATTTAGAATATTCCACTGAAACCAAAAAATTAGTTAGAGAAGATGAACCTATACCACCTTCTATAGATAAACCACCCTTAGTAGAGTTGAAGCAATTGCCTAGTCATTTGAAGTACGCATTTTTAGGAAGCAACAATACCTTACCCATTATCATTTCTAGCAAGTTATCTTATTTGCAAGAAGAAGCATTATTAGAGATAATAAAGGGTAGAAATAGGTGTATTGGTTAGCAAATTTCCGATATTATAGGGATTAGCCCTAATATAGTGATGCATTCTATTAATTTGGAGAATGATAGTAAGCCTAAGATAGAAAGGCAAAGAAGATTAAATCTACACATGAAGGAAGTTGTTAAGAAGGAGATTATTAAGTTGCTAGATGCAGGAATTATCTATCTGATTTCAAATAGTGAATGGGTTAGTCCTGTCTAATGTGTTCCAGAAAAGGGAGGTATTACTATAGTTCAGAATGAAAAGGGTAACTTAGTTCCTACTAAGATAACAACTGGATGGAGAGTTTGCATAGATTATAGAAAATTAAATGCAGCCACTAGAAAAGACCATTTCCCTTTACCATTTATAGATAAAATGTTAGAAAGGATATCAGGTCATGCATTTTAATATTTTCTTCATGGATTCTCTGGGTATTTTCAAATTCATATTAAGCCAGATGACCAAGAAAAAACCACTTTTACATGTCCATTTGGTACATTTGCTTATAGAAGAATGTCTTTTGGGTTGTGCAATGCTTCAGGTACTTTTCAAAGGTGTGTTTTGGCTATTTTTAGTAAGTATGTGGTGGATATTATGGAAGTTTTCATGGATGATTTCTCTGTATATGGAGATTCTTTTGAGAAATGTCTAGAAAATTTAGATAAAGTACTTGCTAGATGTGAGGAAACTAATTTTGTATTGAATTGGGAGAAATGTAATTTTATGGTTAATGAAGGTATAGATTTAGGTCATAAGGTAGATGAGAAGGGAATTCATGTAGATATGGAAAAAACCGAGATCATTGAGAAATTACCTCCTCCTATAAATATTAAGGGAGTGAGATCATTTCTTGGCCATGCTGGATTTTACAGAAGGTTTATTAAGGATTTTTTGGTTATGGCTAAACCTTTAACTAATTTATTAGTTAAAGATGAGAAGTTTGATTTCTCTAATGATTGTTTAAAGGCCTTAAACACCTTAAAAAGAGCATTAGTTTCGGCACCCATTATTATGAAACCAAATTGGTCTCTGCCATTTGAATTGATGTGTGATGCTAGTGATGTTGTTGCTGGTTGTGTATTAGGTCAAAGGTATGAAAAGAATTTGCATGCAATTTATTATGCAAGTCACACTTTGTCTTCTACACAATTCAATTACACAACCACTGAAAAAGAGATGTTAGCAGTCGTATATGCATGTGACAAATTTAGATCATATTTGATTGGATCTAAAGTAATAGTTTATACAGATCATGCTATTTTGAGATATTTGTTTGCTAAAAAAGATGCCAAAGCTAGATTAATTAGGTGGATCCTTCTTTTGCAAGAGTTTGACTTAGAAATAAGGGGGAAAAAGGGAAGTGAAAATAGCATAGCTGATCACTTATCTCATTTAGAAGATGATAAGGGAATGTGATCACGGGATTTTGTACTAGCTCGCGTGTTCAATGATGACGGCTTTTCAGGATATTTATCCTCGAATCACATGATTTTTTACCATTTGATGATTTTCAAATGGGAGTCTTCCTCGTCTCTGAATTTAAAAAGACTTTAATTCAGAAATTAATTAAAAAATATAAAAAATACATAAAAAATCTGAAAAAGCCACCAAAAACCAAATCCGGGGCCCGCCTCCCCTATATTTGGCAAGGCATGGCTCGCCAGACTCTGGCGAACCTCACTAGACCCTGGCGAGGCTTGCCAAGGGTCTGGCAAACCTTGCCAGACCCTGGTGAGGCTCGCCAGGGCTCTGGCGAGGCTCGCCAGAAACCTGGCATACCTTGCCAAGGTCCTGGTGAGGCTCGTGAGACCTTGGCGAGCCTGGCTAAAGAGGTTGGCGAGCTCACCAACCTCTCTGGCAAGCTCGCAAGCTCGTTTGGCGAGGTCGCCAAACTCTTTGGTGACCCCGCCAAACTTTTTTGCCTTTTTTGGATTTTCTGGGGTTTTTTCTATAAATAGTCAGACATTTTTGGATTGAAGGGGGCTTGAAAATTTAGAGAAAATTCTCTTCTTCAAATAAAAAAAACACAGATAAAAATACTTTCTTTTCTTCTAATTTTTTCTTGGATCCAAAACACATTTGGATCCCAAATTTCTTCATCTTAAAAATCAAATTTCTTCATCTTTTTTTCTTCAAATATCCTCAGATATGCTTGGGTCTAAAACAAATTTAGAACCCGAGTCTGATTATCTTTTTGGATAAATAAACACTTATTTTTCCACATTAAACTGTAATTAAATCAAAACGAACGAGGAACGCTCCCGGGGATCGAACGGATACGTCGAAGTGAATTCATACCGCAAGGGTAAGCCTCTGAGTTCCTAGAACTGCGGATTCCATGCCTTCATGTGCTTCATCTCTTTCTGATTTTTTTAATTTTGGACCTAGGAATTATTTTTTTTCCTTATTATTGTAAATGTTATAATCTCTCCTTCATCAATATTTCTTTCTTTATTTTTTATTTTTATATTAGAATACTCCAACAAAGGGAATTAAAATTATTCCCCGGATAACAGACCTCACCTTATGCCATGTGATTATTTTCACTAATAAAATTGATCAACATATGTGTAAATAAAAATGAACTATTTTTATTTAAAATAACAACTGAAAATTGTCGATGTTTTAATTAGGCCACACGGGCCTCACTAAAATCAAATCGAACATATGTGCCATACTTCGAGCTAACCTTTGTGATTGCAGGTTAGATGTATGCCTAGGATTTACTTTCCTTCTGGTATTGCATATATTTTTATGGAAAATGTAATTAATAGGTTAGCGGGCGGTTGCATCCCCTGATTTTTGAAAGCCTTGTAATTTTTATTTTCCACATTTACTTACTATTTTGTGGATGGATTTACTGCTATTTCTATACGTGAATCATGCATGTAAACTCTAAAAACGACCTAAGTGTGAATATGCACAATTAAGAGAATATGGTTTTCTATAGATGTAATATAATGTGATCACTTAAGAAATAAACAACTTATCTCGGACCTGAATCTCTGTGTCTTAGTGGGCCATTCCCCGGATGTTAAGCCTCACAGGACTCTAATTCCTGGAAAGAGCTAATCTAAGTGGCGACTCCACACTAAGAGACGACGGATTTGGGTTCGAACCGATCTAAAACATTTTCGCCCTTTCTTTTTCAACCTTTTTACCAGGTCCCGACCCGGCGCACCTTTCTTCAAACACCCCGGTGGACCGCGCCAATGAAATCGCGCGCTCTCGACCCACCGCTCGATGTCGCCTGCTCACAGTGGCGACTCTGCTGGGGATTTCTCAAAAACATGTTTTTTCAAAGGTTTTAGATTTTGGATAAGTGCCGAAAATTATTGATCACAATATTCCATTTTCTCTTAATTATAACATATTCATAATAACGCATTGTAGTAGAAGGAATTAGCCCATAAGTCTAAGGTACCCTTATTGTCGTGAAACTCTCTCTGGTACTAATCTTCCTCCCTGAGAAAAGATAGTACTTGAGCAGGTGGAGCACTTATTACCATATCGCATGTACCTCCCTCAACCCATTCGGGAAGAGGCTTGGAGTGTATTTTAGTGCAACAACAACCTTCTACATCAGCAAGCCATTTATAAACCTCATGTAAATAAGCCATAGGCATTTTCCCTAGGGTGTTACCCAACACGCGATCATGCATTATATTTTCTTGTAGGTGCGCTCCTTGGTATCTTCATGGTACTAAGATGAACCAAACTTAGGATAGAGAATAGCCAAGAACCCTACACGCGGGAGTTGTATGGTTGGAAGATATGACGTTGCATGCTATGTGCTACTTGTATACTACTTTAAATTTGTCATTGTACAAATGTCATGCTAACCACGAATCTTAGTGCACACACTTGAGCGCACACTCATGATATTAAATGTATATATCATGATACCAAACCAATATCACATACACTTAGGTACAATTGACACTATAGATCATGTCACCCTAGGATAACATAAACCACTTAGGAACATCACTTACCCCTTTTCAGTGAGATGTCCACTTAACATCCTGCTATTAGCTTGTACATGGCAAACATATCTTTCTTTTACTGCATGATGTCTACTTGACATCCGACACTTGGCCCACAAGGGGCAATAATATATCCTACACATCATCTTTGAGATGTTCACTCGACATCCAACTCACAGCCCTTCCGGGGTGAGTATACACACCAAAAGCCCAAACTTGGCAAATACCTACCCGAACCATTTTTCCCACATTAAAGGATATCCCAGTTGATGTCCTAAGCCCACACGAGGCGAACCTACTTCAAAAATCTTACCTTACCAAATCTTCAAGGGTATATGCTTCCCAAATCATTCACCCACACGAGGCAATAATTCAAGTATCACCACATACCCTCAAATAGTGATGACCACACAGGTATCCAAAACTTAACCCTAATTGGGCAAAATAACCAAATCATTCATTAGGTAGCTTTATGCGGTAGTTGTTTTCATTTCATTAGGGTATGTCACACTATTTACCTGAAAACAATTTTGACCTCCTCATTTCCATGAGTCCTAGTCATAGTACAAAACCTCAAACCATTAACCTATTACCACACAGGTAGCTTAGACAACTCACTTACACCACTCATATTACAATGTCACACCGACATTGTACAAATCTCAAATACAACCCCCGTTGTTGGATTTTCATTTCCACATGTTTTAATTTTTACCTGACGACTAACTTGTTTGTTTCAAATGGATTGACATACATGTTATTTCACATCATGGCATGCTAACCCCTTGTGAATGTAACCATAACATTAAAAATCTCATGCATTACCCGCATCATGAATCATATCACGAATTTTATATGCATGGTCTAATATTCTGCTTGTGTATCAAAGGGGGCTTGGAAGAGGCCTGCTCGCCGCCTGGTTCGCGTTTCCCCAATTGTGGCTAATCTAGAGGGGGTTCCGTACACTGACTCAAGTGAGGACTCGGGTTTAGACTCAGATTCAGTTCAATGCACTATTATGGCCAATCCATGAAAAGAAGGTGCAAGGGAAGATCAACCCATCCTTACAGGATAAAATTCTCAGCAATCTTCGGTGAGCCCCGCGATCACAGTTGCCTTGAACGCCTTTGCCAACAACGAACAGCTAGCTACGCTCATTCGCTAACATGTTGGGAGGACCCATAATGCAGTGTCCAGCCCGGAGGTCACCCTCACCAACATCAATCTAATAGGGGGATATCCTACCTCGCATGTAGTATCCTCAACTCCTACTGCCATTTATCAATTCGGGACAGGACAAAGTCAGCTCAACCAGACTCCGATTGGGCAACCGGGATATAACTTTGCCAATCCTCCCCAATTCTTCCCGGGATAAATGGGGTAGCTAGCATTCGTACCATGGCCTTTCTACCAAAGAATGACCCAACACCCTATTCCTAACTTGAGTATGTCAATCGCCTCATAGTTCCAGGCACCTCAACTGCCCCATTTCGCAGTATATCCCCAGGGGTAATATGGCTCTCATCCGAGCACAGGGAATGCCATCCTCCAACAACCGGGCATGGTGAAACTATGGCAACAGTTCTTGGCCACTCACTGTGGCCACCTAAGGAACACGTACCCTGCACAATCGATAATCGAGGATGAAGATAGCTTGCCCCCAAACTTCGCAATGCTGCAGTTTGAGAAGTACGTAAGATCTGGCAACCCGTGCGCTCACTTGACCCATTATCTGACAATGATGAGAGCATTGAGGGTCAATGATCAAATGATGGCTAAGCTCTTCGTCATCACCTTAGGCCACCCGGTCAATGAATGGTACAACCACCTTCCGCTGGACATAGCTACCAATTGGAATAGCCTCGCTCAAGCTATGCTGGAACATTATGGTTTCAACTCTCAGAAGGAAACTAGAATGCAACATCTGGAGGCTATAAGGCAAAGGTAGGGTGAGAGCTTTAAATCCTACTATGCACACTGGATGGCCACACAGGTCAGGCTTAGGGCTTGCTTAACTCTACCAGAGATGATAACCAAGCTTCTGGATGATGCAATACCATCATATAGGAACAAGTTTGGATCAAACATCTTTTCAAACTATCAAGAAGTGTTTGAAAAGGCAGATAGGATGGAGCACTTCGAATCCATTGATACACCTGGGGGGGACTAGCATGAAGGAAGATCATGTAATAATTAACATTTAGCTACTTTACCCACGGGGCTTTTGAATTATTTTTTTGAATAAATTAAACAATTTTTATTTGCTTGATATTTTATCAATGACATCACACATTCTCATAAACATATACATAATTTTTTTAGCACATGTGACACATCATTTCATGAAATTAATTTGGGTATAAATGGATTCCCCAAAAATTAAAATGATTTGACTCTTGAGAGAAAGTGAGAGATAAATACATGTACTTAGACAATGCGTGATAGCAATTGCCTCATCATACAAGGATGAAAGA
>CATIWQ010099523.1:0-13781 GCA_949673415.1 Euphorbia schlechtendalii | reverse complement strand
CTACTCTTAAAATTAACGCCAACGCATATAAATTGATTAACATAAAAGACTTAGCACGAAATACGCATTATGACACATAGACATATCATAAACTTCGAAATAGAAAGTATAAGTAGAAAGCAAAGCAAAGTTGTAAGGTATGCAAGTGAAAGCTAATGTTGATCAAACCCTATCCACTCTTTAATGGGAGTCGTCGATTCTCGCAATTCCTGTGTCTACTTTGAATTCTTTCTCAGGATGCTATTCTTTACCAATATCGAAGAAATGAATATTGAAGAATGAAAACTTTTATTGATAAGTGATTTGCAAGTACACTTATACAACAATCGCTCGAGAATATAGAGATATCTAGTGATCGAAACAAGAATTCGAATCACTTAAACATTTTCTCGCTAACACTTAAGAATGTAGCAAACTCTATATTTATACACACACTATATTTGCACTCTAATGTTTTCCTTCTGTCTCTCTACACGATGTGCCACCATGCACCATGAAATTTGTGAGATTTGGAGCCCTATTTATAGAGTTCGAAGGGTTGCGTCTATCCAAACGAAGGGTTGTGTCCATTGGTGAACGATTGCATCTCTTCATTTTGATTGGTTGAGAAGCTTTGATATAATCCACATTGGATAAGCACCTTTTCATGATTGGTTGACTCTTTATAGGTGTCTGTTCGTTGGTAGTTGATGGTAGTTGATGGTGGTTGATCATGCTTATCTGGCGGTTGTTAGTTAAAAAGATAATACCAGAAAACCATCCATGTCGCGACCGTGATATACATGTCACGATCGTGAATCTTTGATTGGCAATCTTCTAATTTTGAAGTAAACAAGTTGCGACCGCGAATGATTGTCGTGATCGTGAATTGAGTTTTACTCAGAATTCTTCTTTTAACTTCAGAGATCTTCTACAGCTTCGATCCTAAGCCAATTCTTTAAGTTCCACGCATCTTTTTGCACCTTTTTCACTCTTTTTTCATAGAATTCCGCTTTAGCTCATTTTACTCCCATGATTTACCTAGTATCTACATTTGCATAAAAAAGAACTACATACCATGTGAAATCTTTTATATGAAGTATAAAAATGACTAAAACTACAGTGTTTATTATATAAAATTTATATGATAATAAGTGTAATTATACGCTTATCAGCTCTTCACCTCAATGCCTCAATTGTCGACATCAAGATTGCTCCTTTCAACAGCCAACTTACCCAGAACATAGCTCTCATCTCTAAGCAGGCTGAGATAATCATAGAAAGGGCAGACAAGATTCCTCTTCCAAGACAAATAGGCTCTGAACTGATTCAACATCTACAGCCACTTATGGAGACTAGGCTCAGCAATTACATGGACATCTTAGATTCTCTGGAAAAGTTGAATGGATGGCCATTAGTGAAAAGGGTTTGGAGATAATCAATGATGAAGTTAGCAGGGTGAAAGAGGCTCTATAGAGGTAGATAGCTAATATCATATCTACTCTAGGGACTGCCATTGAGCACACTTCAACAGAATTCTCCATGGGGCTGAAGAGTGAGGTTCAAGCGCACAGGACTCAGAATGCCTTCTGTCTGTGTCAGCAGGAGAAAATCCAATCTAGTCTTGATGATATGTTGAAGCAAATGACTACTTCTAAGGCTGAAACTCTCAAGGATATTGCAAAATCCAAGAGAGAGCTTAAGTCTAAGATCTTCAAGGCTGTTGAAGATGCTTGCAAGCAGATACTGAAACTACCTTTGCTTAGAAGAATGAGGTTGTTGATGATATAGATGATAAGCTGAAGGAGTATGTTGCTGCCCTTACCAAGAACACTATTGAAACAAGAGATAACATGGTGGCAAGGAATGCAAGCACTTCAAAAGCCCTTCAGAAGAGCATTGATGGTTTAAGTAATCAGCTTGGTGGCCTATCTCTCCACTCCTTCTACTCACATCATAGTGAGATTGTTCCATTCCTGCAACATCTGGCGAATGGGCTAAACACTTAGTGGATATGGAATCAGAAGGCTCTCCAAGTGATCCTTGAAAGCATCTTTCTCTCTATCCCCACCAAAGCTGCAAGGTTGATTCAGCAGATTGTCCCTTCTCTTCAAGCAAATGCAAAGGTTATTCATGATGTCATCTAGAGGTTTGTGCTGGATGAGCAGAAGAGAGTCGCTCAGCTTGTTGGTGCTGAGTAGAGGGAGAAAGATAAGCATAGCTTCAAGGAGATCTAGGAAAGATGAATGATTTCCAATCAACCTTCAAGCAGCGCTATAGAGATAGATCAGCAAGAGGAGACTCAAGATGATGAATTCTTAGCTCTTACAGAAAAACCTTTGTAAATGAATTAATTATAAATACTTGTACTATAGAAACTTGTACTCATCATTAATAAAAAGTTTTTACTTTCGCTCCAAAAGTACAACTCTTCGTTGTACTGACTTCCTTGTATGATTTTAAACTTAAACTTTGAACATAAGCATTAGACTATGAGGGAGTAAGTACATCCTGTGCTTGACTTCACTCAGAACCAACAACATGAGGGAGATTGTTGGATTCTAAAGATAATTTAGTTTTGTAAGTTCTGAGTTCAGAAGCAAATTACCTCAGAAGCCACAGAACACGTCAGCAGAGCTATGGATCTTCAGAAACAATTAAACATCAGATGAGGTATTCAATATCTCAAAAGATCACTCACGACTCAGAATGATAAAAAGCCCTTCAGAAGATTGCAAAAGGTCAACTTAGTCTTTTGGCGCTAAAAGTCAAGAAAGCTAACTTCGCATTTAATGCCACCGCATGCTCTATTCTTCAGTCTACTACAAGATAAAAGTTGTTGCGAAATCAAGAACAAATCTTACCTTCTAATATGATACGTATCTACCATACAAAGTGGACACCCTAAATCAACCTGATACAGCATGGAGCGGATGAGTGTTAGATGAGCTACTCTAATGGATTGTTAATGAAAACAAGATTGGAAGATAAAGGTAGAATTCCTGGCAACGGTCCAGAAAATCAACGGAAACATTCTCTCCCTCTATAAAAGGATGATTTCCACCATTGAAGAAGGTCGCCAAATCTTAACAAAAGAATTCAAGACTGAACCAATTCTCAATCTACTTGCAATCTTCTTCTAGAAAACATTCAAATCTCATCTGTTCATACTTGAGCTAACTGAAATAAAGTTTAGAAGTTCATAAAAATCATTTACTTATAAACTATTGTAAATCACACTAAGTTGAGGGTAAGTTAGTGTGAGGGAGCTTGAAAATCTCATAAGGAAGGTACTTAAGAGAGAAGAAGCTCAGAGCCTCAGATATAGAAGGACGGTACTCCTATATTGGTATAGCTCATCATAGGCAAGATTGTTGGAAGGAACTTTAGTCTTAAGCTGTAAAGGGTTTGCTTTTCACCAGAAGAAAATTCACTAGTGAATTAAATCTTGGACAAGAGATTCCAAGGACTGGATTAGGCAGAGGTTGAACCAGGATAAAATTGCTGTTTACACATTTCCTTACTCTGCTCTAATTTTGTGTTTATTTAATTCTGCAACTAAAACACTTAAAACATAAAAGGGGATTCTGAGTAAAAAATAATTACTTAGAAGTACCTTCAGAAGCAATCTTCTGAAGAATACAGTGAACTCAGAAAAAGAGTCATTCACCCCCCCTCTGACCTATTTTATCACCCTACTGGTCCTACACTATCGATAAGATAAAAGTTCAAAATATGAATAGGTGTTGTTAATACCTCTTATCTAAATAGAAAAATGGTGACCACTGCAAGTATACAGTTTTGATGTAGTTTTAAAAGATATCAATCCCAAAGGGAAGGGATTCGATTCTAAAGACCAACTAGAGTTATGGGATAAATGAAAATAGGTAATTTTGATTGGAGGGTTTGGATGATAGATAGATGAATAGATAGATGTATGAATAGACTAGAGAAGATGTAAAATATATAGATATTCCCTAAGAACAAGTTTAATAGAGAAAAACATGCAAAATCATCAAGAATATTTTGTACACTAAATAACTTCAACAAATACGGTTCTAGACACCCTAATATTCAATAATTCAAGCAGAGCAACATATGAGATGACTTTTCTAAGTCTAGGGTAAATGAATTATGATGCTTATAAGAACCTGGATAACAATCGTACTATGCTTAGTACGGGTCACTCTCACATAGCCATATTTAGCAAGTTACCATTCCAAAAATATTGGCTCACTAAATAGTGTTATAATTACAGATCTAGTGATTATATACAATCTTGTTACCTCGAAATCACTCTTAAAGTTAACTTGAAAGCATAAAACTTGATTAATATAAATGATGCAAGATGAAATACTCGTTATAACACATAGACATATCATAAACTTCGAAATATAAAGTATAGTAGAAAAAAGTAAAGTTGTAAGGTATGCAAGTGAAAACTAAAGTTGATCAAACCGTATCCACTCTTTAATGGGAGTCGTCAATTCCCGCAATTCCTACGTCTACTTTGAATTTGGTCTCGACTCTTACAGAACCTCCGTTAGTATGCTATTCTTTGTGAATATCGAATAAAAGAATGTTGAAGAACGAAAACTTTTATGGATAAGTGCTTTGCAATTACACTCATACATCAAACACTCGAATTTGTGTAGAAATATAGTGATCGAAATAGGATTCATATCAGTTATACATTTTTCTCGCTAAGACTTTGAACGTAGCGAAATCTATACTATTTTCACTCTCTATTTATACACACATTTTCTTCATCTACCATGCCATGCACCACACACGTCACCTCTACAAAATTGGTTGATTGAATTCTCTATTTATAGAGTATGAAGGGTTGCGTCTATCCAAACGAAGGGTCGTGTCCATTAGCAAAGAGTTGCATCACTTCATTGTGATTGTATGCAAAGTCTTATCCTTATCCATAATGGAAAGGCACCTTTTCATGATTGGTTGACTTCCAAAAGGTGTCTTTTCTTCTAGTAGTATATGGTGGTTGATCATTTTTATCTGGCAGTTGGTAGTTGATAAGAGATAATAAATAACCGTCGCAAGTCGCGATCGCGAATCATATGTCGCGATCGTGAACATTGGTTGGCAATTTTGTATTTATGAAGAGTGACAAGTCACGATTGTAAATAGGTGTCATGACCGTGAAATGTCATTTCGTCATGATCCTTCTTTGCAACTTTGCCGATCTTTGACAACTTCGATCCTAAGCCAAATCCTTGTGTTTCACGCATCTTTTTACACCTTTTTCACTCTTTTTACATAGAATTCCACTTTTGATCATTTTACTCCCAAGATTTACCTAGTTTCTGCATTTGCATAAAAAATAACTACATACCACGTGAAATCTTTTATATGAAGTATAAAATGAAATAAAACCATATCGTTTTATAATTGAAAATGTCATGATAATAAGTGTAATTATACACTTATCACACCCCCACACTTAACTTTTACCTAGTCCTCAAGGTAAACACAACAGAATTTGTAATTCAAGTTTATACCTCATTTGGCGAAAGACTATCTCATAGTGAGTACCACATTCCCACATGTAAAAGTTTGAAATTTCCCACAAATTAGTTTCAAATTTCGAAATTTCGAACTAATTTGTGGGAGAGTCAACCGAAATTTTTCACAAATTAGTAATGTGTAATTTATATAGTTCAGTTGCATACCTTTGCTCTTAATGGAGAGTCAACCGAATTGCGTCTTCATATAAGTGTTATATGCTCACTCGAATATTTCCTTATCTCAAGTATAGTATAAAGTATAAAGGACAAAAGGAGCACACTTTGGAAAGTTTGATCTCAAGGCATTTTTAGGTAACCTAGGATGCTAAAAACACTCTTAGTGTTTGCATTTTATGCTTCATACCACTCTCCCCTTTTTTTAGTGGTTGCATTTTATGCTCCATACCACTTTCTCTCATTTTTTTCTTTTAAGCATATGTTTTTGAAGTACAGATTTGTACTTTGCACCCATTTTCGTGCTATGCTACTTTTTCTTTTTTCACTCATTGAATGGTTGTAGTTTCTGCTATGTACCATTCCTCACCTTTTGCATAACTCATTGGTTATCCTCTCTTTCTTTTGATTTTTCACTCTTAATACCCTTATCCTTTATTGATCACTTCAAAGTATTATGGATATAGTTTCCCAACACTTTAAACACACTTAATACTTATAGGATGTATTCGAGAAATGCATATAAAACTTACAGTAAAAACACTACTAGATATTACTCCACTTAAAACTTATCGGTAGCATTAAACTAAAACTATACAACTTATACTAATTCATGTTGCATTGAAATATATATCGAAACTTATTTGAATGTTGCTTTTGAATGTTACTCACCACACATCCTTGCCAAATGTTGAATGTTGTGCTAAAATGCTCACACTCTCAACGTGTGGTCATACTCGAAACACTTTGTTCGGAATATGCACTAACATCAAACTTGAAATACCTAACACTCACAATAACCTTGGAATATATGTTAGTATAATATAGGTATGGATAAAGTATAAATAACACAAAAACAAGAAAAGTTTTCAAATTCTTCAATTTTTTAATTTTATTTAATTTTTTTTTGGATTTTTGAGATTTTTTACAAATGCCCCCCACACTAAAGAACAAAATGTTCTCATTGTGAGAAACTTAACTAGAAATGAAAACATGAAAAACAATCACCAGTCTAAAATTTGAAAAAGAAGAGAAAAGAAAAGAGTAAACCCGCTTATTATGAAGGAGAATCCGGGGCCCGTGTCATGATCGTGAAGGCCTATCGCGATCGTGATTTCCTTAAAAATAGGAACAGAAGGTTTTGCTGTATAACATCATGAGAGTGATCTATAGTTACGATCCCGACCTTCTTTAAACCTTCTACTTCTTCAATTTTTAGGCTTAGTACCGTAGTCTCATAGTATTTGATCTCTAAAACGCACTTGCCTTCCCCAGCAACGGTGCTAAAAACTTGATTGCAAGGTTTTGACTTTACTAATGTAGAGGGCTTATATTCGGTGATGAAGCCAAAAACCTTGTTCCCCACTTTTCTACCAATAAGATAAAAGTTGAAAATACAAACAAGTGTTGTCAATACCGCTTATCTAAATAGAAAATGGTGACCACTGCAAGTATACAGTTTTGATGTATTTTTAAAAGATATCGATCCCATAGGGAAGGGATTTGGTTCTAAAGACCAACTAGAGTTACGGGGTAAACAAAAATAGGTAATTTTGATTGGAGGGTTTGGATGATAGACAGATGAATAGATAGATGTATGAACAGACTAGAGAAGATGTAATATATATATATATACACACACACACACACACACACACACACACACACCCTATGAACAAGTTTAACAGAGAAAAACATGAAAAAATCATCAAGAATATTTCGTACACTAAATAACTTCAACAAATACGGTTCTAGACACCTATTGTTTAATAATTCACCATAGAGCAACACATGAGATGACTTTTCTAAGTCTAGGCTTAATGAATTATGATGCTTATTAGAACCTGGATAACAATATTACTATACGTAGTACGGATCGCTCTCACATAGCCATATTTAGCAAGTTAACTTTGCAAAAATGTTGGCTCACTAAACAGCGTTATAATCATAGATCCAATGATTATATACAATCTTGTTAACCCCAAAATCACTTTTAAAGTTAACTTGAAAGCATATAACTTGATTAATATAAATGACGCAAGACTAAATACTCGTTATGACACATAAACATATCATAAACTTTGAAATAGAAAGTATAAGTGTGAGCACGGGATTTTTATTCTCGACTCGCGAGTTCGATGATGAAGCTATAATTTTTCACTCGTTAGCTTTTCACATTTTTCAGGGTCCCAAAATCATCCGGAAATCATCTTCCTTGTTTCTTTGAGCCTCATTTCCTATTTAAAAGCCCAAACCTAGAAAAGTCCGCTGGACCATTCGATATCGTTAACGATGTCTATGGATATCGTTAACGACATCAACCCTTATCGTTAACGATATCGATCATTATCGTTAACGATATTGTCTTTACAGGCAAACAACAAAAGAAAATTTTGTATTGTTTAGTCAAGATACCCAATTTTCAGCCATAAATCCGGACTTTCTTCCCCAAATAGCCTGGCACCATGTGGTAAACAGACATGATCATTAATGAGAGGGAGAAAATGGTGGAGGAGACAAAATAAGTGGGTAAACCACTTTGATAAGTTGGGGAATTTTTGGATTGAAGAGAGCCCTACAAAAGATAAGCTGATTGATAGCAAATGGGGGGCTTTCCAGAGGAAAACACAAGAGCTCTACAGCAAGAACTCAGCAAAAATAGCCACCACAAATCCTAAACAAAAACACCAAAAACCAAAGTTCAAAGTTTATGTTTTAGAGATTCTGTAAGATTTAAACCTAAAGGAAGAAGTATCTCTTGTTATTCCCTTTATCATTTTATTCACTACATCCAGGAAGCACTGCCTTCCCTAAAAAAAGGAGACCTCTAATCTTCGTTGTCTTCAAAAAGGAAAACCGAACCAAAGAAATGAGGAGGACTTTTTGGGCATTTTCATGGACCGAACAAAGTGGATTCATAGCTACGGGGTAAGCCTCTGAGTTCTTAGAGTCGTGCTTCATGTGTTTTGATCATATATATGTGTTTATGTACGTGAATATGTAAATCGGCGAAAACAGGAAAACTGCATGTATTCTGCCTGTCAGATATTGTTCAACGATATCACGATATCGTTGAACGATATCTTGACATCGTTAAACGATATCTCTATATTGTTCAATGATATCATTTTCCAGGCAGAATACAGATAGCATGTTTGTAAAATTTTCAGATTTCGATTCATGTTCGAGAGGGTCAATGGTGATCATTCAAATCTGAGATCTGAATTTTCAGCAACATGAAGTGTATATGTGAAAATTTTACAAACCCAAGTTTTATTTACCGGGACGTTATTTTATCAGCTTTAACAATTTCTTCTTGGAAATATTTTAATAATGTCACGATTTGTATAATTTTAGATCTAGATTTATTTCGTGTTAAATTATTATGAAGTGTGTTAGGAAAACCCCACGAGGGGAACCGAAGTTCCCAGATAACCGACCCGACAATTATTCGCATGCGGCATCTTCGCTAAAAATGGTAAAATAAACTTATGTGTTTAAAATGAACCTTTTTATGAAAAAGAAATTTCCAACTCTCCGATGTTTTGAATTAGACCGTTCGGGTCTCGTAAAGATCAAAACGAACATACTTAGAATTATTTGTGGCATGTCGTATTTGTGCTAACCTTTGTGGATGCAGGTAGTCTAGGATAGATGTATGTTAGGATTTATTTTCCTTCGGGTATCGCTTTCAATTTCAAAATTAAATGTAATATTTGTTAGATATCGATGTATTTTAGGCGATTGTAATCCCTAGATTCTCGACGTATTTAGCCGATTTGTAATTCCCCAAGCCTAATGATGTAATTAATACCCCGTAGAATAGGTGCATTTCAATTTCCTTCATGTTTACTTTTTGCAATTTATTTACCGTTTTATGCATGCGTGATAAATATAAACTGAAAAGATCTAGTTTGGTTCGAATATTATAAACGTGGTTTCTCCCTCATAGTGTAATTTAACTCAAGTGACGACAAAATAGATAACTCATCCTGGACCCGAATCTCTACTTTGTGGTACGGATTAGGCATACGGATCTAAGCTATACCGAAATTTCCCGGAAGAGCTGATCTTGATGGCCACTCTATAACACAGACTAGAGATCCTGATCTCGAGTCTTTTGTTCTTGGAACCCATTTATTTTCAAGCACAACCATAGGTCTCCCATAAGGGAACCTCTTTTCCAACATGCTCTTTAACGCATCGTTTTCGAAAACCCCCACTACCCATCTCACGGGGTCGGTGCCTCCCGGTGACCGCGCAGGTCGAACGTCGTCCGCTCACAATAAGTTGAAAACAAAGTAAAGTTGTAAGGTATGTAAGTGAAAGCTAAAGTTAATCAAACCGTATCCACTCTTTAATGGGAGTTGTCAATTCCCGCAATTCCTGCCTCTACTTTGAATTCGGTCTCGACTAATACAGACCGCTAGGATGCTATTCTTCGTGAATATCAAACAAAAGAATGTTGAAGAATGAAAACTTTTATTGATAAGTGCTTTACAATTACACTCATACAACAAATGCTCGAATTTGTGTAGAAATATAGTGATTGAAATAAGAATCAAATCACTTATACATTTTTCTCGCTAAGACTTTGAATGTAGAGAAATCTATACTATTTTCACTCTCTATCTATACACACACATTTTCTTCATCTACCATGCCATGTGCCATAATGTCACCTCTACGAAATTGGATGATTGAATTCTCTATTTTAAGACAACAAAGGGTTACGTCTATCCAAACAAAGGGTAGTGTCCATTAGCGAAGAGTTGCATCACTTCATTGTGATTGGATGCAAAGTCTTATCCTTATCCATAGTGGAAAGGTACCTTTTCATGATTGGTTGACTTCCAAAAGGTGTCTTTTCATATGATAGTTGATGGCGGTTGATGGTGGTTGATCATTTTTATCTGGTGGTTGGTAGTTGAGAAGAGCTAACAAATAACCATCACAAGTAGCGATCGCGAATCACATACCGCGATCGTGAACATTGGTTGGTAGTTTTCTATTGATGAAGAGTGACAAGTCACGATCGCGAATAGGTGTCATGAGCGTGAAATGTCATTTTCGCATGATTCTCCTTTGCAACTTTGCTAATCTTTGAAAAATTCGATCCTAAGATAAATCCTTGTGTTCCATGCATTTTTTACACCTTTTTCACTCTTTTTACATAGAATTCCACTTTTGATCATTTTACTCCCAAGATTTACCTAGTTTCTGCATTTGCATAAAAAAATAACTACATTCCACGTGACATCTTTTATATGAAGTATAAAATGAAACAAAACCATATCATTTTTTAATTGAAAATGTTATAATAATAAGTGTAATTATACACTTATCAATAGTTTCATTGAGACTGGACATCAATGAGGTAGACAGACTAACTTGTGTAGGCTTGCTCCTTGGATTAGATTCAGATAGCTGATCTTACGAGCTAAAGATGGTACCTTGAGTTAACACATGAATGAATTCAAGTAATACATTGGAGATCGTTATAAGAAAAACATTCAAAAATAATTATATCCATGTGTTAGTGTCATATCTTATTGCAGCAGTAATACTAGTATCCTCAGATCTGAGATATGGTTACCTTGTGTGGGAGTTGCTATACTTTGGGTATACTTATTCATAGCCCGGTGATCAGGATGATACGGGTGATTACGGGTATAGTGATGATCACTCATTGGAAAGCCGAGTAGTTAAGATGGGATCCATCGCTCTAGATATAGTGATATAATGAGAGTTGTACCTTAAGGCCTCTTATTGAAGAGACACACTCATAAACCTCTGATCAGAGTATGAGATTGATAGAACATGTTTCTAGTCAATCTTGATACATTATGGCGAGTGATGTTCTTTGTGAACAAGTCTAATTCCAGGATAGCTATGGCTATTACATGAGCTAACACTTAATCCGAGTTCAATAAATTGGATGGTACTTAACCTGATGGAAGGAGTGTAATGTATTGGATATTATTGCAAAATCAGATTAAGTTACAAGCACGTGACATTACGAGTATCGGGGGATCAAACGCCTTTGCTAGAAAGCCCATTTGATAATCTAGAGTTATCATGTTCCATATCGGTCTGGAACGCTGAGCCTAAAGGTTCTCAGATGGGAAGCCAAGTTTAGGTTAACCTCTAACGGCTCTGTACTTTAGGATCCTACGAGGTTATACAATTTGGTTCTTTATTAGACTAAGTAAAGAACTTATAGACTGGGTCTGTACCAAAACTAAAAGTACAAAAAGGTAAAACTCAACTGGATGAATTTTAGTCAAACCAAAATGCAGGAAAGAAAGGGGAAAAAAGTGAATTAGAGTTCCACAAGTGGATCTTGCAAGAAATCTCAAAAGAGTTTGCGAGGCAAGCTCGCGCGAGCGATAGAAGCGCTCGCGGGCTAGCAAGCACTATTGGCAGTGCTTGCGAGAAAGCCTGCAAGCAGGCTTTGTAAGCACTGCCAACACTTGGGGAGACCCACAGGCTTGTGAGTAATCTCACAAAGCCTGCAGCATGTAAGGCAAGCCCATGCGAGGGGCTTTTCTTGTATGGTAAGTTGCTCCGCGAGTTTCTCGGGGCAGCCTACGCGGGATTGGTGCAAAATTAGTTTGGGGGAGTAATTTTGCTCCTCCTTTTGGTTACATATAGCCTTCTCCTCCCACCTTTCTAATCACTTCAGCTCAGCCTTCTTTCTGAGTTTTGGCATCTTTTCTTTGCGAGCTTTTTGTGAGATCCTCCATGAGTTTCTCCATCATTGCAAGAATTCTTTTGAAGGCTCCTTCATACTTTGAAGATAGCCTTCTAAGTTGTTCTTTGAGTTGGTCTTCGAGTGGTCTTGCAGATGCTGTCTACCAACGAGATCTTCTTCAACTAAATGTTTTCGTTGGTGAAGATCCATGTGGATCAATCATAGAAGCTTTCTTATTTTGGAGGCTAGTGCTAACGATGTGCTGTCCATTTATTCTAAGGGAGTGCCACACAAAAGGAAGGTAAGCATCAATAGGTAATGCTCTTAACTTAGATGCTAGGTTTCTTTTAATAGGTTTTATAAACCTATGAGCATCTATGCAGCGTTTCAACTTAGTTTATATCAATAATGGTATGCTTAGGAAATCCTTTAAGGTTAATTTTAAGTTTTTAAATTCTGCTTTGCAAGTTTGCATGTTCAATTACTATCTTATTTAACTAGCAGTGGTATCAGAGCTTGCCTTATGTTATGCATGATTGATGATAATATGTTGAAATGATATTTTCTGTGAATTGATTAAAGTATGCTATGTATGACTTATGTTTCAATTCCTGTTATAACAAGATTAAAGTTTTGCTCAAACTTAGTCTAGGTGATTATCATATAAATTAACAATGTTTTACCACATGCGTGAAAGCTTTAAATTGAGGGTCGTCTAGTACTTCACTCAATTAAAAGAACAAAATATTTAAATCATAAATGAATGTGGTATAACAAATTGAAGTGCCGTGCTTATTTTGGCAAGGATTGGACTTGGCTGCTCATTCTCTTTAAGGGGCCTCTCCAACATAGAAATTGATCGCAAGGTTTTGACTCTCTAATTTTGAGGGCTTATATTCAGTAACGATGCCAAAAACATTGTTCCCCTCTTCTCTATTGATAAGATAAAAGTTCAAAATATGAACATGTGTTATCAATACTGCTTATCAAATAGAAAAATTGTGACCACTACAAGTATACAGTTTCGACGTAGTTTTAAAACATATCGATCCCACAAGGAAGGAGTTCGGTTCTAAGGACCAACTAGAGTTACAGAACAAAAGAAAATAAGATAATTTATATTGGAGGGTTGGATGAATAGACAGATGAATAGATATGTAAACTATATAGAAACTCTCTAAGAACAAGTTTAGTAAAGAAAAACATGCAAAATCATAAAGAATATTTCGTACACTGGATAACTTTAACATATACGGTTCTAGACACCCAAATATTCAATAATTCACCACAGAGCAACACATGAAATGACTTTTCTAAATCTAGGGTAAACGAATTATGACACTTATAAGAACCTGGATAACAATAATACTATGCTTAGTACGGGTCGCTCTCACATAGCCATATTT
>CATIWQ010099493.1:0-16543 GCA_949673415.1 Euphorbia schlechtendalii | reverse complement strand
TTGTATAGATTTTGCTACGTTCAAAGTGTTAGTGAGAAAATGTATAAGTGATTCGATTCTTATTTCGATCACTAGATTTCTCCACAAATTCGAGCGATTGTTGTATGAGTGTAATTGCAAAGCACTTATCAATAAAAGTTTATGTTCTTCAACACTCATTTGTTTGATATTCACAAAGAATAGCATCTTAGCGGAGGTTCTGTACGAGTCGAGACCAAATTCAAAGTAGACGCAGGAATTGACGACTCCTATTAAAAGAATGGATACGGTTCAATCAACTTTAGCTTTCACTTGCATACCTTACAACTTTACTTTGTTTTCTACTTATACTTTCTATTTCGAAGTTTATGATATGTCTATGTGTCATAACGAGTATTTCATCTTACGTCTATTATATTAATCAAGTTATATGCTTTCAAGTTAACTTTAAGATTAGTTTCAGGGTTAACAATATTGTATATAATCACTGGATTTGTGATTATAATGCTGTTTAGTAAGCCAACAATTTTGGAGTGGTAACTTGCTAAATATAACTATGTGAGAGCGACCCGTATTAAGCATAGTATTATTGTTATTCAGGTTTTTATAAGTGTCATAATTCGTTTACCCTAGATTTAGAAAATTCATTTCATGTGTTAATCTGCGGTGAATTATTGAATATTTGGGCGTCTAGAACCGTGTTGGTTAAAGTTATCTAGTGTAAGAAATATTCTTGATGATTTTGTATGTTTTTCTCTACTGCACTTGCTCTTAGGGAATATCTATGTAGTTTACATATTCTCTAATCTATTCATGCATCTATCTATTCATCAGTCCACCATTCCAAAACCCTGAACTTATTTTACTTCTTTTGTTCCTTAACTCTAGTTGATCCTTAGAACCGAATTCCCTCCCTGTGGGATCGATATCTTTTAAAACTACATCGCAATAAGTGGCACTGACAACACTTGTTCAATTTAGAACTTTTATATTATCAGTAGAAAGGTGGTGAACAAGTTTTTAGCGTCATTACTGGGGATAAGCCTTTTGGAATGAGTATAGCCAAAATCTTGCGAACAAGATTTTGGCACCGTTACCGGGGAATGCAAGTGTGTTCTAAAGATCAAATTGCTGGAGAACAGGCAATTATATTTTATATGTCAACAGATTTATTTATTTTTGATTTTAAGTATTTATATTTTGTTATTAACATATTTTTCATGCTTATTCATTGAGTTTTCTTTCAAGCATGTGCATGCCAAGGATGCGTAGTTCGGGAGAAAGTTTGGCATCTTTCGAAATAGAAATAGAACGATTTGGTAAGAGTAGAAAACGGATAAATAAGAGACAAAAAATATGAAGTCAGGGAGTTGGGAAACTCCATTAACACTTAAATCTCTTATCTTTTCCAAAATATATATATAGTAGTATATTTTATTTTGTTTTTGTGTGTTTTTATGTTAGTGTTTTTTTAATAAAAAGAAAGTGAAAATTTTTTGAATTTTGAACATTTCGCGCTCGCGAATTAAGTTGTCAAAACATTCTGTTTCTGTCTAAATAAAAGTCACGATCGCGATAATCCTTCGCGATCGCGACATGTGCGATTTCACAGTAGTTATTGCTGTAACGGCTCTATTTCTAATAGTTACAAATCAAATATATCCGTTGAAACAACAATAATTACCCTATTTCCTATATATATAACTACTTTCCTAGTTATTTTCACAATCAATCAATCTCATTTACAAACTAAATCTTTTACAAGCAAATTTTCTTTGTTTTCTAAGAATCAAAACACAAATCCTTCTTTCAAATTCTTGAATTCAATTTCAATGGCTCCCAAGAAATCAATAGCAACCAAGGGGAAGACTAAATTGGTTAATTAGCAAACCAAATATGGATGTCCTTTTCCCATCTACGATTATGAAGAAGTTGAGCGATACACGAGGATGAAGAACTTTGATATCCAAGGTACACTCTTCTATGATCCTACTTTTGCGATTGATGCTGGGATTCATGCGGATGTAGAGAAGTATTTTTTATATTTAGATTGGAAAACTTTATGAATATGCATTTTCTGTTCATTGAGGGATGGGTCCTCGAGTTTTTGGTGACTTTTCAGGAAGATGTGAATTTCTTGAAAAGAAAATTTAGGAATGGAGGAGAAGAATATAAGTTTACTTTAATGGATTTGATTAAGTGGTTTAATTTAGGAGAGACCTATGAAGAAATAGAAAAGGAAGAAGATTATGATTTAATGAGTGTTTGGACTGAGTTAACGGGATTGGATCGATACGATGTCAAAAACTCATCCAACAAGAATATTCGTAGCAACAGTCTTCTTTACCTCCACAAGCTTATATCTCAAAGTCTTTTCTTCCGACACGAAACTACCAAAGTGTCAATGAAAGATTTGGTTATATTGGAGTGTGCTGTTTCACAATTATGACCAAAGTTTCCGATGTACATGTTAGAATTCGTCACTACTCTTACTACACATAAAAAGGCTAGAGTTGGAGGGGCAAATACAATCTGTAGAATTATTTTAGGAGCAAAGAATCAACTGCAGTACCGATGTAGTCCTTCGAGAGAAATTCAACTTCATGGGAGGAGTTTACATGAGGAGAGTAGGATTAGTTAAAGAAGAACAAGGAAAATTTATGTTTTTACCATATGGAGTAAGGGTTAGGAAGCTAAGATCGATAGAAGAATCTACTTCTCGAGATAACTAACCGGACGAAGGCATTGAAGAAGTTCAAATCAGAAGTAGTGAAGCAAGACAAACCTCCTGGAGTACAAATGAAGATACTTGGAGAGGAAAGTTCATCAATGATGTCAATAAAGCTTGTCTTGATATCGCTTCTATACAACAAGATGTTAGTCAACTTACACAATCCAGCATTTCTTTGAACTGTAAGTTGAATTCATACTTTGGAATGAAGAATATGATATCTCACCGAGTCCTCTATATTCAATTTTGGATGATTGAAAAATAGGTTCAATTTATTTTTCTTTTCGTTTTCATTTGTGTGTTTTTCGTATTTGTTTTTCATTTTTGATAAAATCTCTCACAATGAGGACATTGTGTTCTTTAGTGTGGGGGGGGGGGGAGCATTTGTAAAAATCCTAAAAATCCAAAAAAATCAAATAAATTAAAAAAAGTTGAAGAATATGAAAATTTTCTTGATTTTGTGTTATCTATACATTATCCATACCTATACTATACTAATATATGTTCCAAGGTTATTGTGAGTGTTAGGTATTACAAGTTTGATGTTAGTGGAAATTTTGAACAAGTTGTTTCGAGTTTGAGCGCACGTTGAAAGTGTCAGCACTTCATAGCATCGCATTTAGCATTTGACAAAGATGAGTGGTGAGTAACATTCGATAGCAACATTCCAAGTAAGTTTTGATATAATTTCAATACAACATGAATTAGTGTAAGTTATATAGTTTTAGTTTAATGCTACCGATAAGTTAGTAGTGGAGTTTTATCTAATAGTGTTCTTACTATAAGTTTTGTATGCTATTCTTGAATACATCCTATAAGTATTGAGTGTGTTTAAAGTGTAAGAAAACTATAGCCATAATACTTTGAAAGTGATCAATAAAGGATGAGGGTATTGATAGAAAAAATCAAAAGAAAGAGAGGATAACCAATGAGTTATGCAAAGGGTGAGGAATGGTACGGAGCAGAAACTGTAACCATTCAATGAGTGAAAAAAAAAGTAGCATAGCACAAAAAATGGGTGCAAAGTATGAATATGTACTTAAAAAACATATGCTTTAAAAGAAAAAAAAAGAGAGAAAGTGGTATGGAGCATAAAATGCAACCATTACGAGTGTTTTAGCATCCTAGGTTACCTAAAAATGCCTTGAGATCAATCTTTTCAAAGTGTGCTCCCTTTGTCCTTTATACTTTATACTATGCTTAAGAGATGGAAATATTCAAGTGAGCATATAACGCTTATATGAAGATGCAATTCGGTTGGCCCTCCATTAAGAGCAAAGGTATGCAACTAGACTATATAAATTTCACATTAATAATTTGTGGGAAATTTTGAACTTTTACTTGAACTTTATACAACGTGAGAATGTGGTACTCATTATGATAAACCTTTGCCAAATGAGGTACGAACTTGAATTACTATTTTATACACTTTTGTTGTGTTTACCTTGAGAAAAAGGCAAAAGTTAAGTGTGGGGGTGTGAAAAGTGTATAATTACACTTATTATCATGATATTTTTACTTATAAAATGATATGGTTTAAAGTCATTTTATACTTCATATAAAATAATTCACGTGGTATGTAGTTTTTTTTATACAAGTGCAGAAACTAGGCGAATCTTGGGAGTAAAATTACCAAAGATGTAATTCTATGTAAAAAGAGTGAAAAGGTGCAAAAAGATGTGTGTAACACAAAGAATTGGCTTAGGATCGAAGTTGTCAATGATCGGCAAAGTTGCAAAGAAAAATCATGAAGAAAGACACATATCACGATTGTGACACCCATTCGCAGTCGCGACTTGTCATCCTTCATAGATAGAAAGTTACCAACTATTGTTCATGACCACGACATGTATATTGCGCTCGCAACTTATGAAGGTTTTTGGACAACTCTTTTCAACTACCAACTACCGGATAAGGATGATCAACCGCCATCAACTCTCAGACGAAAAGACACCTTTTGGAAGCAATCCAATAACGAAAAGGTGCCTTTCCATTGAAGATGAAGATGAAACCTTGCATCTAATCACATTGAAGTGATGCAACCCTTCGCCACTGGACACGACTCTTCGTTTGGATAGATGCAACCCTTCACACTCTATAAATAGGGTTTAAATCAACCATTTCGGATAGGTGGGGGTAATGATAGTAGTGCACTTATAGATAGAGAGTGAAAATTGTATAGATTTCGCTATGTTCAAAGTGTTAGTGAGAAAAATGTATAAGTGATTCGATTCTTATTTCGATCACTAGATTTCTCCACAAATTTGAGCGATTATTGTATGAGTGTAATTGCAAAGAACTTATCAATAAAAGTTTCTATTCTTCAACATTCATTTATTCGATATTCACAAAGAATAGCATCCTAGTGGAGCTGTTGTACGAGTCGAGACCGAATTCAAAGTAGACGTAGAAATTGCAGGAATTGATGACTCCCATTAAAAGAGTGTATACGATTTGATTAACTTTAGCTTTCACTTGCATACCTTACAACTTTACTTTGTTTTCTACTTATACTTTCTATTTCGAAGTTTATGATATGTCTATGTGTCATAATGAGTATTTCATCTTGCGTCATTTATATTAATGAAGTTATATGCTTTCGAGTTAGCTTTAAGAGTGACTTCGGGGTAAACAAGATTGTGTATAGTCAGTGGATATGTGATTATAACGCTGTTTAGTGAGCCAACATTTTTGGAGTGGTAACTTGCTAAATATGGCTATATGAGAGTGACCCGTACTAAGCATAGTATTATTTTTATCCAGGTTTTTATAAGTGTCATGATTCGTTTACCCTAGATTTAGAAAAGTCATTTCATGTGTTGCTCTACGATGAATTATTGAATGTTTGGGCATCTAGAACCGTGTTAGCTAAATTTATCTAGTGTATGAAATATTCTTGATGGTTTTGCATGTTTTTCTCTACTATACTTATTCTTAGGGAATATCTATATAGTTTACATCTTCTCTAATCTGTTCATGCATCTGTCTATTCATCAGTCTATCATCCAAATCCTACAATTTATCTTATTTCTTTTGTTCCATAACTCTAGTTGATTCTTAGAACCGAATTCCTTCCCTGTGGGATCAATATCTTTTAAAACTATATCGCAATTGTATACTTGCAGTTATTATCATTTTTCTATTTGATAAGCAGTGCTGACAACACTTGTTCGTATTTAGAACTTTTATACTATCAGTAAAAAAGTGTCGAACAAGTTTTTGGCACAGTTGCCGGGGATAAACCTTTCGGAACGAGTACAGCCAAAATCATGTGAACACAAAACACTTAAATTTATTTTTTTTGATAGAAAAGAGAAAATATATTGTCTGGAATAAAAAATGTAAAATTAAATTTTGAAGGAAAATTATATTGTAAATAAATAAGGGTAAACTTCAAAAACATGCTTTGTGATTTAACTGTTTTGCAAAAAGGTCATTGTGAAATTATTCTTTAGTAATGTTCCCGGTAGGTCTGTACATGAGCCGAGCTGAATCGAGTTCTGGCATGTTTGTGTTTGTTTATTTAATTTTTAAATGAACACGAGCTGAGTTGAATTCGAGTTCAAAATTCTGTTTGTGTTTAGCTCGTTTAAGTGTTCATTTGTTCACGACCTGTTCATGAACAGCTCATTACTATTTTTTAATTTATTCATGAATGAACTCGTTTATTTTTGCTCACCATCAAATGTAATATAATTAGATTTCATTCAAAGACTGAAATTAAATTAAAAACACAACATTTTAAGCCCGTATTATTGTGAATGATGAAACATTATAACAAAAGGTATAATATAATCTCAAAGTGTCATTCAAGGACCAATAAAGTTAACTTAGCAGTTAGCAATTAATCAGTTTATAAATTGTTTATTTTATATCATGTAGAAAATTAATAGAGCTAATTCACGAATATGTGTCGAGCCTTTAATCTAGTTTGTTCGCGAGTTAATGAGCCGAGATGTGATTTATTTATGTTCGACTCGTTTAATATCCGAGCCCAAAATCATGTTCACAAACTGTTCATTTATTAATCGAGTCGAGCGGTTACCGAGCCGAACACCGAATTGTTCATAAACGGCTTGCTTCAATTTATTTACATTTCAATAAATTTAACATTTCTATCATGTAACCATATTATTTAGGGATTATTTATCAAAATCTGAGAAATTTCAAAATTTGTTCATTTTTACATGACTTTTATGATTTACAATCATTAAAAATAATATTTGTAATTCTCAAAATATTCTAAAACTTATCATTAAGGTTTATTCTATTATTATTATTATTATTAACCATACTGTAAAATTTCAATTCAAAATAGACAAAATTGCCCTTATTAACACAATTTTAAATTGAAACTCAAATTTTTGCTAATTTTTTAAATTAGAAGCACCATTTTGAAAAAAAAAATTCAACAATGACATTTTTACAAAAAAAATACCTAAAACACATGCATGCTTTTAAAGTTTACCTGATAAATATCCATTTGCAGAAAATAAGTTGCATATTGAAAATAAAATATTTGTTTATGATTAAATACATTTCTGACGCACAAAAAACGAATAATATATTTTACAGTATACTTACATACATAGTTTTTTCTATAGTGTAAATAATAATTTATTGTTGCACAATCAAATAGTGCTATACACATTTAATGAACACAATAATAAGAATTAGGGAGAAATTGCACCACTAGATTGCTTGAAGTTCAGATATTATGCATCAAGCATCGTTGAAGTTACTTTAATTTCGTCACCTTACCCTAATTCCTCCAAATATAAAACCAAAAATATTATTTAACAATTTAGTCAACTGTCAATACAATATTTTATGAGCAGTAACAATAGCAACACTTCAACTCCAGGTCAATTTTTATTTTTATATATTTCATCTATATAGTGTACATGTATGGATCCCGTTCATGATGCATATGAGTTATTTTTATGATTAAATATACGTGGAATTATACTGGTAGATATAATGATCTTGTCTTTGTAGTATGGTTATTTAATGCTAATTTTCTATAAATTAGAGTAAGAGTAATTCTATTTACAATATGATAAAACTTGGAGGATTTTACTAAAATTCCTATTCATAATTTGCCCCAAACAGATTTTTCAATTTTATTTTTAATTCTTTTTGAAGTTTTAATTTAGGATTTACCCTCTCTCTCCTCCCTTGCAAACACCCTTCAGCAACTGTATAATTGTATTGGGTACGGCGTTTTTTTCCCAAGATAACAACCACACAGCACATAAAAAGAAATTCCATATAATGGAGAGTTCAAACAAGACGTGGTCGTTTCATTGTCTTCGTTACCAGATCTTCATTGGAATTCTCCTACCACAAAACTGAATCTGTTTCTTGTGAATTAATTTTTCTTAACGTCTTTGACTCAGACGGTGACACATTTTAATCAACTTATACTCACCTATTTCATTATCAACTCCATTAGATGTGTGCTTAGAATTGGGATTTTTCCCAATTTTTATGTTTAATTGCTCAGTATAAATTATGGTTCTTCATGTTCGAGATTGAATCTAACATATTACATATAGATTGTATGTTGGTGGATTGCACATGATTTACTAGGATGAATCTAACAAGGGGGAAATTTGGGTACATGTGCTGTGGGCTGTGGCATTTCCAATTTGATTCTTGAAGATTTTAATTCATGGAATTATCGATAGAGGTTTTTTTTTCTAGCATCTGAGTTATAGCAGCAATTACTTATACGTGTTTCAATATGAAATACTAGTTTTGTAATTATATGATGTATATTTGATGGTATAACAAAGGCAGATGTTGTATAATTGATGATAGGCCTAACACATAATTTGCCCCCCTAAGTTGACAACCTTTTACTTTTGCCATCCTTAACTTACGTTTGTCTTTGCTAACATCCCTAACTTGGTAATTTTGCACCCAACAACCCCCTCTCTTTGACTTATTTAGCGCGTGTATGTCACGCGGTCGTGTAGGCGCGTGAGTTGCTTTTGACAGAATAAAAAAAATGTGTTTTCTTCTCCTTCAACAGAAAAAAAATCAGTTTATCAATAATCCCAAATCCCAAAATCCTTAATCTTCTCTTTCTTCTACTCTTCCAAATCTCTCAAATTCTAAAATTAGTTTTTCACTTTCTACTCCCAAACGAATTACGTTACTTGTGAAACTAATATGTATGCTGCTCATCATTTGCTGCTATGGAATCGAGTTTAGGTCTGAGCGGAATTGAGATTCCTACATGCTACTGTGGAGAAATTGCAATTGTGAAGGCTTCGTGGAATGCTGTTAACCCTGGTCGAAGGTTGTTTAGCTGTAGAAGATATTAGGTAAGTTTTTCCCTTTCACTGAAATCACATGAATTTGCTAAAAAAATTTCCCTTTTGCTGAAATGGTTGTTGTTCATCTGGTTCATAATTTCACTTTTGTTGAAAAAACAGAATCATCAACAACAATATGGATTCTTTTCATGGATGGATCCGGAAGTGAGTAGACACGGATGAAAAAAGATTTCTAAAATTTTGCAGAAGATAATTGAAGGAGAAGATATTGAAGAAGGTGGTGGATGGAAAAAGATGTTGTTATTCTTCATTGCTGGATTTATTTGTTGTTATGTGATCACTAAAATGTAGTCTAGAAGTTAAGAAATGCTAGTTGCAAGTTTGTAAGTGTGTTCTTTTGAGTAATGTTGGTCCTTAGACAGCTTGTAAATAACCGCAGAGGGGGGGGGGGGTGAATGATGAATGAGCTGGGAGTAATAAAAGCTAAAGCTTAAGTTCAGAACTTCAAAACCTGATTTTATCCTAGTTCGGCCCCAAGCCTACCTCTAGTCCCCGGATTTCTTCTCCGAGCTTTAATCCACTAGTGTTCATTCCTTACTTAGGCGGAGCAGCCTTTACAACTGGTAGACATGGTTTTACAGAAAGTACCTTTCTTTCTAACTACCACTCAACTCAGTTTGGGTACCCTTCCCAAATTGACACTCAGGTTTAAAATGAAAGTGCAATCTGAATTCAACTTATAAAATGTTGAATCCTTACAATGATAGATCTAAGTGATTGAATCTCTCTATTACAAACAGATTTGAAATGGTTGTTTACTGATTACTTGAATTTGGAATTTCTTGAAGCTAGGAGTATTTGGGCAGAGTTTCAGTTCTTAAAGAAATTGGAGGTGATTCACCAATTTTTAACGTCTACTTCTATCTTCTATTTATACTTGAAGCTTTGCGAAGTATCCGTTGCAAACTTTTCACCCTTGCAGTTCTTCAATTTCTCTTCTCTTCATATCTTTCGAATCTTCTCGTTTGAGACAGATTCTAGGATGTTTAGAGATAGAAATTTGAACGTTGAGGCATGATAAAATAACGTTGAGAAATTTTCATTTATCTTTAAGGAAAACGGATTGAGAGAGAGGCGCGTGAAGGTGCAACATGGAGTCTTGTGATTAGTTGATATTGATGATGCTTGTAGAGAAGAGTGGCGACAATGAGAAAACGACGCATGTCAGAGGATTCTTTTTATCTTGGACTTTAGTGAAAAATCTCCAACATTCTGTACTGACACCTTTTTGAATTGTGAGGACCACTGGAAATCTTCATTAATTTCAACGCCTTTTAACCTAAAAAGCATCAGAGTTCCAAGGTTCTTCTACAAGTCCTCTACCTTCAACTTGATGAAATTCAGCTTGGTATGAATGGTCATACCAATCTCAGGGTAACGAGATTCAACAGGCAGCGAGCTTGGAGTTGGCATTTTTGGAAAGATCTTCCTCATTGTAGTGATAAGGAATTTCTGTGAGGAGGAGATCTTACTATATGTGTTCTCGTTGACTTCTCATTGGATAGAGTCTAGTTTGGTGTGGAGAGAGTCAAGGTTGATAATAGGAGCCTTGTCCATTTTTGCAGAGATATCCGCTAGCAGCTTTACCATTTGTTCTTACTTGTTATCATGGTTCAACAAGCACTTAGACTGGGTCTCCAACTTCTTGGCAATGTTGTGGCCAATGTCCTTGGTAGTCTCTACCTTTGTTAGAATGCTCTCAATTTTATGATCGGTGAGCTTCTTTATTTTGGCCTGCTCTTCACCAAGTTGTAGATCTGTGTCACTTGAGTTACCATGTTGGTACTCAAGAGACTCAGCTACTCAGTAGCAACATCCACGCTACCCTTTATCTTACTTGCAACAGCGTTAACTAATGTAGTAGACGTGGGGATAGCAGAGATGGTTGCCCCAAGCCGGGCTGCAAAATTCGTTAAACCGGTCTAGATTAGAGCCATCTTATCCACCAAGCTCTTAGCACTCTCTTTTGTCAAATGATTTCGAATAACAAACAAGCTGCCTTGAATCTTTGCAAACTCTTTGAAGTAGATAGATTCATTTGGCAAACTTGTGTGTTGTTCGAACTCAGGTAATTTTTCCTTGGGTTTTGAGGATAAGCCCAACAATTCTTGAGCAAGTAGCAATTTGCTTAGTGCTCTATCTAACTCGACATTAGTTTTGAGCGCTGGGAATTTCTTCCTCGCTAACTCTCTAATCTCTACTAAGATAGATGTATCAGCCAAGTTCTCATGAAATGGCTCTCTGGTAGGTTAAGATACGTCATGGGCTGTAAAATTTACATCAGTATTCTAACCACTTACTTTTCCATGCTGAGCGGAGTTCTCAGTGTTAGGAACTTCCATAACTAGAGGGGTTAGAGTTGAAGAAGAGGTAGGTTTAGATGAATTTACAGTTAAAGAAGGAGGATGAATGGTTTTTGTTTTGAGTGGAATAGAAGGTACAAGGGCTGTACAAGAAAGGGTTTGTGTTTGAGCAGGAGAAGAAGGGGTAGAAGTATTATTTACTGGTGAAGAATTTGGAGAGAAAGAATCATAGCTTTTTGTAGGAGAGAAAATATGAATGGGAAAATTTTGGTTATTAACAGGAGAAGAAGGAATGTGAATAGGGGAATTTACAGTGTTTGAAGGAGGAGGAGAATTTACAGTTTGTTTTTCAATATCTATAGGAGTAGAAATAGGGATTTTGAAGAATTTACAAGAGAAGAGGTTTGAGGATTTACAAAAGAAATGCGGGTAAGATTTATAAGAACCTCTGGGTTAGCTGTTTGGCCCAAGGATGGATGGACCAGTATGAGGTTGCTCAAACTAAGTAGAAGGTTCCTCAGTTTGAGTGAAAGAGGGTAGGGGATGTTGGGATCAAGAAGATCAGACTCTTCCTGATGGAGGGAAAAGGTGTCTCCAACATCCTCCTTGCTGCTCACCACCTGTAAATTCTTTTGTAGGGGCTTGTTGGTGGCAAAACGCTTGTGCTAAGTACCCTTAACTTTGGCAAAAAGTCTTGTACTTCAGCAGCAGCGTTAGGAGTCTAAGTGTTCTCATCTCTAGACCTCTTGGCCTTGCCTTGCTCCTCAATTTCTTTTGAGAACACCATTTTGCGCTTTCTTTGGTGTAGGGACTTATCAGCCTCAGTTGCATCTTCGTTTTCCTCAACCAACTGCTCAGCATGAAGTTTAGCCTCCGCTTCTCTTTGGGTGTAAGTTTTGGCCTTCATCTGCCTTTGACACTGGGGCTGAGTAGGGGCCTCATCAGCTTTGGATTTCGCTGGACTCTTCCCCTTGGCCTTAGAGGAAGCAACCTTCTACTTGGGAGAGGAGGCAATAGTGGTGACTTGCTCTAGGATGCTTCTGAGTCATCTCTGTCCTTGAAGTCCACCATAAAACCATCTTCTTCCTCCTTTGGGATGTCCATCAGCACTACTATCGGTACGTACTTAAGCTTCAGCTTTTGTTGTACCTTGTTGTACCTAGTAAATACCTGGTTGTGAGCCAACTTGCTTAAGTGAGACATGTTAAACTTCTTCTTCATAGGAAAGACTGTATCACTGGACTCCCCCAAAAACTAAGCGATGTCCACTTTCACCGCCCTCATCAACTCGGTTATGAGGTAACCATAATGATAGGTAGTATTCAGCTTGGTTAAATTATGAAGAATCACCATTGGCTAGTTCAGCTTCTTACCCTCTACCATATGGTACACCACACACCTTTCGAAATAAGTGCAGCAAGTTACAAACCTAGTTTTTGGTAGCATCAGCTTCACCACCAGCTCGTGGCAAGCCCTAGTGGTCCAGCTCATTCCGCTTGCTACAATCTCCCTCGAAATGTAATTTGAGAGGAGCTCCTAATCCTCAAGAATCACTATGGTGTCTTCATTGCCAGTTTTGCAGAGTTGAGTACCTCTGGTAGGAATATTGAGGATGTTCCCTATCTACCGTGAGCAAATCAGAGTGGATTTACCCCAAAATCAATCTTCAGCATATTATTATACCCTTGAATGGTGTAGAGGTTGGAGTAGAATGCCCTAATAAGCCCTGTGATAGCTGGTCCTTCCATCTTCAGGAAGGAACTTAGGTGTTGCTACTTTAGGATTCTGTACAAGGTTCGATTCTTTGGTAATCCCTCATAGTCAACCTCATAGACAGGTCCAAATTCCAGGTTATTAGCCCAATCTACCTTTGTGAAAAGGGTGCTTTCATCCAGAGTGAGCTTCTCTATTTTTCCTTCAGCATTCACCATGATTTTCAAAGAAGTGGTGTTCTTGAGTCTAAAAGTGGTTCTAGTAATTGCCATTTGAAAAGGTTGGAGAGAAAGGAATTAGGGTTTGAATGCTTTGATTATTCAAATTCATAGAAAGCAAGTGAATCTCTCTCTTCAACTGTTCAGCTTTTATAGTTAACTAAAATCTCTCAGGGGTACATTGCGCTTCCACAGCTCAAGATGAAAATGAACGCTGAGATTGATATTTGATTAACCACCTCTATCAAATGGTGAGTTTTGAGAAAAACATTTCTGCCTCAAATACAAGTCTTTTTTAAAATGTAGAATTTGATTTTAACCGCGAAACTGTTCCTCACGCCGTTACTTTAAAATTTAGACGATGTTATCCACATGTCACCTCAAGGCTTGATCTCCAACACTTAGCCAAATTTTTGAGATTTTCATTTACCTTCTTCAACATGGATTTGCCATTCCTATTAGCTGTCTTAGAACACTAAATTACTTCTTTGGCAACGGTTTGGTGAAAATGTTAACGTGTTATTCCTCTGAAGGAACATGCTCCAGCTTGACATCTCCTCTTAGCACATGATCCCTAATGAAGTGATGTTTGATATTGACATGCTTCATCCTACCATGCTGAGTTGGATTTTTGGATAGTTCAATTGTGCTCTTATTATCACACATAATTTTGAGATAATTTGACTTTATACCATAATCTTCCAGTTACTACTTAATCCATAGTAGTAGTGCTACGCAACTTCCTACGGCCATGTACTCAACTTCTACTATACTCAGCATCATAGAAGTTTGCTTCTTGTAGTACCATGAGATAAGACACTCTCCAAGGAAATGATATCCTCCTATTGTACTTTTCCTATTGAGCTTGTCTCTTCCATAATCAACATATGTGAATCCCCCAGGTGTGAAATCTGAGATGTTGGGATACCACAGACCTGCTTCAATTGAGCCTTGCAGGTACTTGAGAATTCTCGTAACAGTTGCTAAGTGAGATTCTCTAGGATCAGCTTGATAACGAGCATAGTAGCACATCACATACTGAATGTCAGGCCTACTAGCTGTGAGATAGAGAAGAGATCCAATGATTTATCTGTAGAACTTGTTGTCCACAAGTTTTCCAGCTTCATATTTACTTAGGATAGTATCAGTGGACATGGGAGTGGACATTGGCTTCGAATACTCCATGTCAAACTTCTTCAGGACTTTTCTAGCATACTTATCTTGACTGATGAAAATTCCATCTTCAGTCTATTTGATTTGAAGACTAAGGAAGAAGTTGAGCTCTCCTATCATAAACATTTCAAACTCACTTTTCATCTGCTTGCTAAACTCCTTGCACAACTTCTCATCAGTTGCTCCAAATATGATATCATCTACATATATTTGGACTAGCAACACATCTTCTTTTCTTTGCTTCATAAATAGAGTTGTATCTGCTTTTCCTCTTTCATAACCTTTACTGATCAAGAAATTAGTCAACCTCTCATACCAAGCTCTAGGAGCCTACTTCAATCCATAAAGAGCTTTCTTCAATTTGAAGATATGCTTAGGATTTTTCAGATCTTCAAAGCCAGGAAGCTGGCAGACATACATTTCTTCTTGAATGAATCCATTTAGGAATGCGCTCTTGATATCCATTTGAAACAATTTGAAGTTCATATGAGATGCCAAAGCACACAAGATTCAAATTGCTTCAAGCAGGGCTACTGGAGTAAAAGTCTCATCATAATCGATGCTTTCTTGCTGATTGTAGCCTTGCGTAAAAGGCCTAGCTTTATTCCTGACAATTGAGCCATGTTCATCAAGCTTGTTCTTAAAAACCCATTTGGTATCAATGAATGATTTCCCTTTAGGCTTAGGAACTAAATCCTAAACATCATTGCACTTGAACTAATCCAACTCCTCTTGCATTGGGATCATCTAATAATCATCTCCTTCTGCATCTTCAAACTTCTTGGGTTTGATCAATGAAATGAAGGTTGGAAAGAGAAAGCAAAGCCATTATCCTGAAAGTTGATTCATCTGATGAATCCAGTAGTTGTGATTCTGACTAGTAAATGGCTCTTCTAACTAGGCACTTCAAATGCTTCATGAAGGAGGACGGGGAGTTCAACAAGAAGAAGTTTCCCACTAAAATCAAGTCAACTGAACACCATCATGGAGCTGAGGAAGGACCCAAGAAGGAATACAACAAAGACATCAAGTGCTTTGGCTATGGCGAGAAAGGCCATATTCATTCCAGCTGTACTAAGGTGAAGAAGGACAGATTCAAGAAGAGGTTCAACAAGAAGAATGAGGCACTTGCTGCCACCTGGAGTGACTCAGAAGAATCCTTATCGTCTGATGAGGAAGCAAGTGATACAACCAACCTCTTTCTTATGGCCATCGAGAATCAAAAGGGTGAAGGCTCAGCATCTGCTGGTTAATCAAAACAATAATTGAACATGCAAAGGTTGTAAGGTGGAATTTTAAAACTTAAAATTAACCTAAAGATCTCCTAAGCATGCCATGATTGATATAACCTAAGTTAAAACATTCTGTGAGCAGGCGACACGGAGCGATGGGCCTAGAGCGTGCGATTTCTTAAGCGTGGTCCACCAGGGTGTTTGGAAAAAGGTGCGCCGGGTCGGGGACCCGGAGAAAGGTTGAAAGAGAAAAGCGAAAAAGTTTTAGATCGGTTCGAACTCGAATCTACTGTCTCTTAGTGTGGAGTCGCCACTTGGATTAGCTCTTTCCAGGAATTAGAGTCCTGTGAGGCTTAACGTCCGGGGGACGGCCCACCAAGACACAGAGATTCGGGTCCAGGATAAGTTTCTTATTCCTTAAGTGATCACATTATATTACATCTACAAAAAACCGTATTCTCTTAATTGCGCATATTCGTGCTTAGGTTGTTTTTCGAGTTTACATGCATGATTCACGTATTGAAAAAGCAGTAAATCCATCCACAAAATAGTAAGTAAATGCGGAAAATAAAAATTACAAGGCTTCCAAAAATCGGGGGATGCAACTGCCCGCTAACCTATTAATTACATTTTCTGTAAAATATGTGCAATACCTGAAGGAAAAATAAAATTCTAAACATACATCTAACCTGCATCCATAAAGGTTAGCACATGGGATATCACGTATGCTCGATTTGATTTTAGCGAGGCCCGTGTGGCCTAATTAAAACATCGAAGATTTTAAAGTTGTTAATTTAAATAAAAATAGTTCATTTTTATTTACACGTATGTTGGTCAATTTTATTAATGA